>JALXFT010002404.1:0-39999 GCA_023376895.1 Aspiorhynchus laticeps | reverse complement strand
ATCTATTTGTCCTGAACAACTCCGTATTCAACTCATCTTTTATGAACGGAGGAACATTAGACACAATATGATCGTTTTTAACGGTTGAAGAGCATTTCTGGAGTAAAAGTCTCTTTCTTCACTGACTAAACACGTTAAGTAAATCACTCCAGCGCTATTCATACGAGAAGCTGACATTTACCTCACATTCCTGCTGCCCTCAAACTTAATTACACAGAATAATGTTGCACGACACCAAAAAGCAACTAATAGAGAAGAAAGAGAGGACTCACCCTCACCGTCCAGCTCTCAGTCTCTTCGCGCATGCGCACACCGAGTGATCCTCACGAGCGCTGCAGAGTGAAGCAGAGCGTCTCGAGCGCCCCCAGGCAGCTGGACTCAGTACAGGTCACACACATTTCTGATTTTAGCATGTGAACGGGACTTTTATTTTGGAGGGGAGATATGACATCATAAGGCTGCGCCACACTCCTGCTCTGTTGTGATTTGTCACATTTATTTTCTTTGTTAATTATTCTCATCTTGTCCAAACTCACAGAAAAACATCCACGTGACACACTATTATAAAGATGGCGTTTATTAAAGAGGAGAGTGAAGACATTAGGATTGCAGAAGTATTCAGCATCAAACATGAAGATACTGAGGAACAAACAGGTCGGTTTCTTTCTCAAAGCTGAACTCAGTCATTTGATTCTTATTCTCAGTACAGCTCTACAGAAATGAATCATATTTATGAAGAATGACATATGATTTTCATAATTATGGCTTTAATTTGACCTGGAGTGTAGGCCAGGGCCGGTTCTAGACATTTATTCACAGTACAGCTCCACTCTCATATGATTTTCCTAATTATGAAATAAATGAAAAAAACACTAGGTTTCTTTTTTCTATATTCTATCTACTCGTTTTCTTAAAAAAAAAAAAAAAACTTTTTACATTTACTGCGTTAGGATAACCAAGTCTTGTTTTAGCACTTGCACGTTATTGTTCTTTTGTTGGTTTTGATTGCTTCTTATCAGTATTGGGTGTAACGCGTTACTGTAATTAAATTACTTATCCACTGAAAAAGTAAAGTAAGTGATTACTGTTCATTTTTAGGTAATTACATTACAGTTACTTATAAAGTACTTTTCGTTACATACAGTAAATAATTAAACGGTTCTAAAATCAATATTGAATTTGAAATGTAAATTTACCGTCTAAAGATAAAATTGAATGCAGCGGCTTTAACCCTCCGCGCGCCGGCTCGTTCATTTTCAGATTTTCCTGATTCACAGAGAAACCTTAAATACTCAGATACATTTAAGACTAAAATCCTTTCCTGCCCCTTTGAGGTCCGACGCTAAAGTGCCCTTTTGGTCCGGTGCCCCCGGTCTGTGATTTCTGACGAGGGTAGGGGTGTGCGATATGAGGATTTTTGATCGTGGACGATAAAAATGTCTCCACGATCTGCTTTTGAAGAAATAGCGTAGAGCGCACATTCTATCAGCTGCAGTTCTGGCGCCGCCGTATCAATATACTGTACAACGCCACATAAATTCACATCAGTGTTAACTCAGCGGTAGAGTTACACAATGGGACACTGCACTTATTCACAATCACAAAAGTACATTATCTGCATCTGCTTTAAAGTATCATTCATGTGTTGTTCTGACAAGCGCCTTTTTCTAGAGAAAGATAGAGATAGACTCAGTTGGTTATGTCTAAAATGAAAGTAAACAGCTTAGAGAAACGGATGTCTTAAAGGGACAGTACTAAACATGCTGCCGCTTGTCATTAAAGGGATATATTCACCCTAAAATTTAATTTCTGTCATTATTTTTTCATTCACATGTCGTCCCAAACCTGCATTAATTTCTTTCTTGTGCTGAACACAAAAGAAGATATTTTGAAGAATGTGGGTAACCAAACAGTTGCTGGTCCACATTGACTTTAACAGTAGGAGAAAAAAAATACTATGTAAGTCACTGTTGACCAGCAACTGTTTGGTTTTCCACCTTCTTCAAAATAGCGTTTATGTTTAGCAGAAGAAGGAAACTCATTCAGGTTTAAAACAACTTTTGAGTGAGTAAATGAAGCTATAAAAATAAAACACTAGCCTATTTTAATTTTCGGAATTATTCCTTTAATGTTAATAAAACACCAAACACAAAGAGAAAAATCACTCACTACTCTTGACTGAAAAACTTTAATACATTTCCTTTAATATGAATCAGTCTATATAGTGTTTTATTTTTATATTTGTTCATTCAGTTTCTTGAATGCTGCTAAATACACCTACTGTACCTGAAAATAAAACACTGTTTATTTTATTTGTATATTATGTGTATTTGTAATGTGTATCTTTTCTCTCATTTTTTAGTAACAGAAAAAATAATGACAAAGATTTTTATCTTCACCCAAGATATCCAAGATGGCGCTGCTATGTTCGGCCGCCGTCCGGGTCGCTCTGCTAAGACTATGCTTTTATTTACTTTTTTACTTACTTTTGATTTCTATTTTTACACACATAACGTCGGCACTGATCACCTACGACAAAAGTACACTCTTGGACATTGGAAACCGCTTCACTAACCTGGTTCAGGACACTTTATCACCGAATCCATCGTGGCCTCTTGAGATTCTTCGGAACGCGGAGAACAAAGGACACAGGAGACGGAACAAGAAACACCGTGGAAATAGCGCTGGGATTCAGAACAGATTGAGGAAAAGGGCTCACAGTCCTCCTTTACCGAGCATTTTGCTCGCTAATGTCCAATCCTTGGAGAATAAGATGGACGATCTTAGAGCCAGGATAAGTTTCCAACGGGACATAATGATGTTTCATTAACAAAGTTCGGGAGGAGCACGTCAGATACTTAGCCTAATTAGACACAGGTGGTAAGCAATCAAGTCCATCAATACACGGATATAAATACAGCCGACATACCTTCATTCATTTGACGGTTAATCAGCATCCCTCCTCCACCCCTTCTCCACCATCATTACTAAATTCTCACCACACTAGGAGGGGTACTCTGGGTTCGGGCATTTCCCGAGCTCGGAGCCCTTCCCCAGGACAGCACGCCAACAACGTTTTCCTATACTCGCCAAATACGCATTACGTTACTCGTGCTAAATATATGTAAGTGTGAACTCGTGAAAGGGACTGTAACATCATCTGTTTGTCTGAAACATGGCTCACGCCCTCGGTTCCGGACACTGTTGTAATGCCGTCTGACAACTTCTCTGTTTTACGGATGGACAGAACAGCCGAGGCCGGTAAATCCAAGGGTGGAGGAGTGTGTTTCATGAATAACAAGAAATGGTGTGACCCCAGGAATATCTCCTTTCTGTCGCGATCCTGCTCGCCTCATCTGGAACATCTATCCATTATTTGCTGCCCATTCTATTTACCCCGCGAGTTCTCCACGGTCATCGTTACTGCTGCTTACATTCCACCTCAGGCAGACACCGGCTTGGCTTTGTCTAAACTTCACGACGTGATCAGCGGCTACATTAACAAACATCCTGACGCTGCCTTTATCATCGCGGGGGATTTTAACAAAGCCAACCTCAGGCAGGTCATGCCGAACTTTCACCAGCATGTATCCTGTCCAACTAGAGGTCCGAATACACTGGATCATTGCTATTCTCAGTTTAAGAATGCCTACAAAGCCCGCTCACTACCGGCTTTTGGCAAATCAGACCATGCCGCCATTTTCCTCACACCGGAATATAAACAAAGGCTCCCTATATAAATAAACCCCCGGTGAAGAGGGAAGTGACGCGTTGGTCCTCCCACTCTGAAGCTATGCTACAGTCGGCTCTTCATGACGTCGACTGGGACATCTGACGTCATCTGACGTCAGCGAGTTCACGGATGTGGCAGTGAGCTTTGTAAACACACTTACCAAACAAGCTACAGAAACGATTACTGTAAGGACTTTCCCTAATCAGAAACCGTGGGTGGACAGAACAATCCGTGATGCGGTTAACAAATGCACTGCCGCATACAACGAGGCTCTTTTGTCTGGGAATATGAGCGTGTACAAAGCATCGTGTTATGCTCTCAGACGAGCAGTAAGTGCCGCCAAACATTGTTACAAAGAGAGAATTGAGTCTCATTTTCAGCTCAATGACTCTCGACGCATGTGGCAGGGACTGTGCCTTTGGAAACAAATCCTCCGCGGAGGTGAGTGCAGATCCGTCGCTGGCTGACGAATTAAACACCTTCTACGGCCGCTTTGATTGCAATGGCGGCAGCGCGGCTCTGCCGAGCAGCGCGTCAGGAAGCAGCAGACAGGGAAGCGATAATCATGCGATCACCGTGTCGGAGGACGAGGTTCGGAGGTGGTGAAGTGGTGAAGGGAGTGAACATCAGGAAAGCGGCTGGACCTGACGGGATCACAGGCCGGGTTCTGAGATCATGCGCTGATCAGCTTGCTGGTTTGTTCACTTCTATCTTCAACGAGTCCCTTGCTACCTCTGTAGTTCCCACCTCCTTTAAAAAATCCATCATCATCCTTGTGCCTAAAAACAATAAACCCTCCTGCCTGAATGACTATCGTCCAGTGGCCCTCACATCAATAGTCATGAAGGTTTTTGAGAGACTTGTTAAGAGCCACATTAGCTCCTCCATCCGTGTTACTTTGGACCCTCTTCAGTTTGCTTATCGCTCCAATAGATCAACTGATGATGCCATCTCTCACATTCTCCACTCCTCCCTCACACACATTGATAGCAGCAATGGGAACTATGCAAGACTGCTATTCATAGATTATAGCTCAGCTTTCAATACTATAGTCCCCACCAAGCTAGCGGTCAAACTCTCAGACCTCGGCCTAAACACTTCACTCTGCGACTGGATTCAAGACTTCCTCACCGGCAGACCTCAAGTGGTGAAGGTAGGCCAGTTCACCTCCAACTCCATCACCCTGAACGTAGGAGCCCCGCAGGGTTGTGTCCTGAGTCCCCTGCTCTACTCTCTCTACACACATGACTGCGTGTCCTCTCACAGATCCACATCTATTATCAAATTTGCTGATGATACTGTGGTTCTGGGCCTCATTTCCAACAATGATGAGACCGCATACTTGGATGAGGTGGAGAGACTTACATCATGGTGCCAGGACAACTGTCTCTCTCTGAACGTGAGCAAAACTAAAGAGCTGATTGTGGACTTCAGAAAGAGACACCTGCTGCCCTACACTCCTCTTGTGATCAGCGGGGCCCCTGTGGAGAGAGTAAGCAGCTTCAAGTACCTCGGTGTAAACATCTCCGAGGACTTGACTTGGACTACACACATCCAAACACAGGTTAAGAAAGCCAGGCAAAGACTGTACTATCTGCGACAGCTGAGGAAATTCAGGGTCTCACCAACAATCCTGAAAACTTTCTATGCAGGGACCATAGAAAGTGTATTGACTCAGTGTATCTCAGTGTGGTATGGAAACAGCTCCAGCCAAGATTGCAAGGCCTTGCAGAGAGTTGTGCGCATAGCTGAGCGTATCTCTGGGTCTGCTCTCCCCTCTCTGCAGGACATCTACCTCAAACGCTGCAGAAGCAGAGCTGTCAAAATCATCAAGGATTCAAATCACCCTGGAAACTGTCTATTCACTCTGCTGAGAGACTTAGGAGGAGTTTCTTCCCCAAAGGCCATCAGGCTCCTGAACTCAAACCTCAGCCTCTTAACATCATCTGACTTACTTCAAATCACTAATCACACACTCATTACTCTCTACCTCATACTGTCAGTGTCATTTGCTCATTTGCTCATTTGCACATTTGCACACAACACTTTCTGTGTCTTGATATCATATCGTATCTTATCTTATTTTTTATATTTATTTTATATTTTTTGTGATTGGCTGCTTCTTGTCAACCATGTTCAACCTGTTTGCACATTCCTCTCTGTACAGTCATGCTTATCTTAATATTTAATTCTACAGCATACTGTCATGCACATTATTTTATATTTTGTTCTTTATATCTTATTTTTTATTCATTTTATTTTATGTATACTTCCCTTGTGTTGTATTTTTCAATATTTGCACTGTCCATGGAGCGGACCCGACTCTCATTTCACTGCTGGTTATACAATACTTCACCCACTATGGCCTAAATATCCGCCATACTTTTTTATATTTTGTTACCTTAAAAGGCTTTGTCTTTTATAATAAGGAAATTAGTTTGTCTGTAATGCTCAAACAACTTGCAAAATAGAAAAACCAACATGACAAAGAATCGTGATAAAATTGTGAATCGTGATATTACTAAAAATATCACGCCATATCGCTCACCCCTAGCCACCCAAACCCAATCCCCCCCCCGTCCACGATTGTGCCCTCGTCACGCCATTTCACCTCCGGGGGTCTGTGCACGCCACTGATCTCTGGTATTTTCATAATAATTAAGTATACATTTACATTTAGTCATTTGGCAGACGCTTTTATCCAAAGCGACTTACGATTGGGGAATACATAAAGCGATTCAACTTGAAGAGGCAATCAGACAGAGGAAGTGCTCGTAACACCAAGTCTCAGTCATTGTTCAAATAAGTACAAGCTAGCAAGGGAAGGCGAGAAAGATAAAGGGAAAGATTAAAGGTTTTTTTTTTTTTTTTTTAGGATGAAGTCAAGTAGTGCTGACAGAGATGAGTTTTCAGTTGTTGCTTGAAGATTGACAAGGATCCAGCATTCCGGATAGGGGTGGGAAGATTATTCCACTAGTCAGGAATGGTGAATGAGAATGTTCTGGAGAGTGATTTTGAGCCTCTCTGTGATGGTAACAAAAGGCGTCGCTCACTAGTAGATCTCAGACTTCTGGAGGGGATGTAGATTCGTAATAGTGAGTGGAAGTAGTGCTGAGCCTGTGGTCGTTCTGTATGCAAGCATCAGTGTCTTGAACTTGATGCGAGCTGCCACTGGTAGCCAGTGCAATGAGATGAAGAGAGGTGTAACATAGGTTCTTTTGGGCTCGTTGAAGACCAGTCGTGCCGCTGCATTCTGAATCATTTGTAGAGGTTTGATTGTGTTTGATGGAAGTCCAGCCAGAAGAGCATTGCAGTAGTCCAGCCTAGTATATTTATAATCCATTTCTAATCGATGCATTAGTAGCCTATGGAACTATGGTAGCAATTGTCTACTTTCTGCTGTTACATCAGGATTCACGTTTGTCTTTTCACACTTCTTTTTTTCAGAGTTGATTGAAGAAAATGAGGAGAATGAAGAATTGAGTGAAGTTGAGAGAAAAAATCACCTCAGAACTGGAGAAAAACCTTTGAGTTGCTCTCAAACTCAGAAAGATTTAAAGAAAATAAGAGCCAAGAAATCTTTCTCCTGCACTCAGTGTGGAAAGAGACTGACAAACAAACATAATCTTGAGCTTCACATGAGAGTTCACACTGGAGAGAAACCGTTCAAGTGTTCACACTGTGACAAGAGATTCAGTCAGTCAACAACTCTGAAAAGACATGAGAGGATTCACACTGGAGAGAAACCGTTCACTTGTGATCAGTGCGGAAAGAGTTTCACACAATCAGCAAACCTTAAGCATCACATGAACATCCACACTAGAGAGAAACTGTACACATGTGATCAATGTGGGAAAACATTTTTGAGAGCTTCAGAACTGAAGAAACACCTGAGAGTTCATACAAAGGAGAAACCACATTCATGTAATTTGTGTGGAAAGAGTTTTTCACGTCTAGATCATTTAAAAGAACATCAGAAAATACACACTGGTGTGGGAGAGTACATGTGCTTTGAGTGTGAGAAGACTTTTACTACAGCGAGCAGTTTAAAACAGCATGAGATGATTCACACTGGAGAGAAACCTTACAAGTGTTCACACTGTGACAAGAGATTCAGTCACTCAGGACACCTGAAAAGACATGAGATGATTCACACTGGAGAGAAACCGTATCAATGCACTGAATGTGGGAAGTGTTTCAATCAATCTTCTGCTCTACACAAACATACAAAAAACAATCACAGTAAGTAGATCATCTTCAGATCTTTCAGGTCTGATGCTGCGTCCTCACCAAATGTGACACAATAATTCATCAAGCAATAGAATATCATCTGGATAAATCTGTCATAACCAGACATTACAAGCGACATTAAAGTTTTCACAGTGCATAAAGTTCATCAAAACCAGCAGATTCAACTGAGATTCAGATTAACCCAAAGATGGAGTTCCTCCCCAAAGAACAATGTTAAAAAGTTATATTATTGTATATCATTTTGCTTCATAATTTAAATTCTATCATTGTGTTTTTTTATGAGTTTCATGTGTCACTTGCTTTCTTGTTCAGGAAGATGAAGAAGAGACTGTAACACTTTTAGGAGAGACTGAGGTGTTTAATTTTGTTCTTCACTGTTGTTTTCAAAACGACTAGTTATTTTTCCACTTTTGATGTATTTAGAAAATGCAGATGCAATATATACGGTCATGTAGCTTTGCAACTGATGCTTCTGTGCTTCTCTTGTAAGCAGGGATGGGTACCAGTACCTGGTATTAAACTATGGAAGCTGATTGATCTCATTAATAATTCACACAAAAGACACGATGCACACATGTGTATCCCAATTCACATGCATGAAAAAATGATAAATATTTACAAAAACCAATTCACGTGCACAAAATTAGAATATATATTCATAAAATAAGTTTCACAAATGCAAAACACAATTCACAGATGTACAACTGTGTACAAAATGTTTAATGTTTAAAATTCACAAGTGTATCATGGACTGTGAATGTGCAAATCGTCTTTCGTGTGTGAATCGCCCTGGATTTGTGTGTGTATTTCCGAGACTTTCATGGCAGCGCCCTTCTCCAACGTGGGTCACTCATACTCTTTAGCCAATCAGATGCGAGCTCACCATTCAAGTTGATTCAACCAATCATAACCCGCCAAGAGCGCAGCACTCAAGGAGCTCAGCTTTGCACCCCTTTTGCGCAATCTGACTTATTTACAACGGAAGTGAAGCTTTACGTCCTCAATCCAGCATAGCGAACGACACTGCATGATTTTCGGCTGTCCCAGATGAAAGACTGGCATCGTGAAGCAATCGTGGCGTCTTCTGATTGGCTACGATTGTTTCACGATACCAATCTTTTGTCTGGGACAGCCGAAAATCATGCAGTGTGTTTAGATTGTAATTGTGTATCCTCACAATTATATTCCTTCTTAGAGAAAAATGATATCTGTGAGGATTTCCAGTCAGGATTTAGACCGTATCATAGTACTGAGACTGCTCTCATTAGAGTTACAAATGACCTGCTCTTATCATCTGATCGTGGTTGTATCTCTCTATTAGTTCTACTGGATCTTAGCGCTGCGTTCGACACTATCGATCACAACATTCTTTTGAATAGACTAGAACACTTTGTTGGCATTAGTGGAAGTGCATTAGCATGGTTCAAATCGTACTTGTCTGACCGCCATCAATTCGTAGCAGTGAATGAAGAGGTATCATATCGATCACAAGTGCAGTATGGAGTTCCTCAAGGCTCAGTACTAGGGCCTTTTCACGCTTTATATGTTACCCTTGGGAGATATTATCAGGAGACACAGGGTTAGCTTTCACTGTTATGCTGATGATACTCAGCTCTATATTTCTTCACGGCCTTGTGATACACACCAAATTGAGAAACTTATGGAATGCATAGTCGATATAAAAAACTGGATGACGAGTTAATTATCGGACCTAAAACCCCCACAAGTAATAACCTAGAACACTGTCTAACACTTGATGGCTGCTCTGTAAATTCTTCGTCATCAGTCAGGAACCTAGGTGTGCTATTTAATAGTAATCTCTCCTTTGACAGCCACGTTTCTAGCATTTGTAAAACTGCATTTTTTTCATCTTAAAAATATATCTAAACTGAGACCTATGCTCTCAATGTCAAATGCAGAAATATTAATTCATGCGTTTATGACCTCAAGGTTAGATTATTGTAATGCTTTATTGGGTGGTTGTTCTGCACGCTTAATAAACAAATTACAGATGGTTCAAAATGCAGCAGCTAGAGTTCTTACTAGAACCAGGAAGTATGAGCACATTAGCCCGGTTCTGTCAACACTGCACTGGCTCCCTACTAAACATCGTATAGATTTGAAAATCTTGTTAATTACTTATAAAGCCCTGAATGGTTTAGCTTCTCAGTACTTGAGCGAGCTCTTATCGCATTATAGTCCTTCACGTCCGCTGCGTTCTCAAAACTCTGGCCATTTGATAATACCTAGAATATCAAAATCAACTGCGGGCGGCAGATCTTTTTCCCATTTAGCGCCCAAACTCTGGAACAATCTACCTAACACTGTTCGGGAGGCAGACACACTCTGTCAGTTTAAATCTAGATTAAAGACCCATCTCTTTAACCTGGCGTACACATAACACACTAATAAACTTCTATTATTCAAATCCGTTAAAGGATTTTTAGGCTGCATTAATTAGATCAACCGGAACCGGGAACACTTCCCATAACACACGATGTACTTGTTACATCGTAAAAAGATTGACATCTACGCTAATATTAGTCTGTTTGTTTCTTATTCCGAAGTCACTGCATTCACCAGATCAGATGGTGGATCAGCACCTAGAGACGACCTCTACTACAGCCCTGAACGTCAGCGGAGACCAGGACACCTAGATGAGCCCCAGAGACAGACCCCCAGTGAGGACCCCGTCACCTAGACAGCCATCAGGACAAGATCTCGGGAACCAGATGAGCCCTCCAATCTGACTTTGCAGCAGTTGGAATTGAACTGCTGTGTCGTCTGGCCAGAGGAGAAATGGCCCCCCGACTGAGCCTGGTTTCTCCCAAGGTTTTTTTCTCCGTTCTGTCACCAATGGAGTTTAGGTTCCTTGCCGCTGTCGCCTCTGGCTTGCTTAGTTGGGGACACTTAATTTCCAGCAATATCGTCGACTTGATTGAACAGAAACTTTTTGAACTGAACTGAGCTGGACGATGCCATCACTGAATTCAATAATGAAATGCCTTTAACTGAAAATTGAGTGTTTAATCTTGTCATTTTACATTATTGACACTATTTACCCATTTTGATATTGTGCAGTTGCTTTGTCACAATTTATATTGTTAAAAGCGCTATATAAATAAAGGTGACTTGACTTGACTTTAGGTCTTAAGTTATAACTTTATTTCATAATGTTTCATAAATTAATATTGCCAAAAATAATACAGCTAACCACTTTATTGTTTTTATAAACACTTCATCGTCTCGTTACACGTTTGTCAATCAAGACAGTCACAGTTACAGTTTTTTATTTGGAGAATAGATGTTTCCATGGGTCACATAGGCTATTCTGATATATCTGGATGCCACCAGGTTTGCTTTTATCTCATTTACAGCTCAAATGTGCATAACAGAGTGGATTAAAGCTGCACGATTAAGCATTTAAAACATGGCCATTTCAATTCAATCAGTCATGCGATCTAATTCCTAAATGACAACAATGTCAAGTATGATCACAGCAAACGTTCAGATTTGTTTTGGTGCTGCCCCTGAGCCAGAGAGCTGTTGTCATGTATAGGTATTATTAAACCGCTTCACAAACACACTCTCTTCAGTCACATAGTATCATTATTTCTGTCTTACAATAATTCAAAATATCAGAGGTACTGGGATACAAGTTTGTATTTCTGATATAAACAGTAATGTCTACGATACAGACCAAAATAAGAGTTTTTGAAATTTTGAAACATTTTGAAAGTGACTTTAGCTTCAAATAAAGGTTGTATCAATTATATAGTTATATCAGTAGGTGGCGGCAAATGATTGCTAAAAATGTACTTGTCATTCATTCATTCAAGAGATTAGTTAAAAATGCTGATTCATCCAGTAATGGTTGAAGTCTTTGGGTCTTTTAATCATTCACTCCACCTTTGTTTAATTAATCAAGCCAAATTAATTTGAAATATTTAAGAGCCTCTAGTGAATTACATGTTATTTTGTTTAGTTGTCTAGTCCGAATTATGGGAGAATTGTGATGTTTATTTTAAAGAAACGCAAATCATGACTCTCATTTTATCCAGAATCATGGAGCTTAGAGTGAATTATCAATAATTATAAGAGACTGTTTCACCAGCTGACAGAGTTAATTGATCAAATAAAATAACACCAGCAATACCAGGGCCGGCCCAAGCCTTCATGGGGCCCTAAGCTGAATTTTATTTGGGGCCCCTTGGTGCCGCCAATATGACTGGTTATTGTCAAAGCTTGATTATTCGCACGCTATAAATCTAACACACCCATTATCAGTTTTACTGGGGGGGGGGGGTAGTTTTCCAAAAGCAACTATGGTCACAAGTTCTGTCTTAGCTAAGGATGGTCTTGAGAACCGCACCCCTGATTTGTGCCACAAAACCCCCATGTTGAATTTGTCCCCCCTTCACCCCCAATACACTATCGATTTTAACCTTTTGACGCGCCGCGCTTTGGCTGGCTTTGAGGCAGAGAAAGATGAGCTAAAAAAAAAGAGAGCCGCGCTTAGTGCTTTTCATATTTCATAACTGTTCAGTGTTTCCAACCGAATAAAGTTTATTTTAGGTTTCAGACATTTAAATACACTTCAATTAAGTAAAAAAGACATTTAGTTTGTTAAATAGGCTACACACTGATTTCTATGGAAAGCAGCAATATTTTAAGACATCTACTTACTGTTTCAATTGACAACGTGTTTTATTCCTTTCAAATACATATTGTGTAGATTACTATAAAGTTTACTCTGTTTTATCCCAGCTAACTGGTCACCACTTCCCTTCATTTATTTCGGGAGAAATATGTAAATTTACATGATGTTAACCCGACAGATCCAAACCGCAGTGTCCAGCGCATATTATCAACATGGCCAACATTGTGCCTGCATGACATGTCGCTATGGAAATAATAAAATTATATGTATAGATTATTTGATTATTTAATTATTTAATATTGCGCTTTCGTATAATTACCACTGTCCATTGACATAATATATCACATAATATATCACAAATTAAAATAAAATAAACATGTAGGCTTCTCTTGGGGTCCCTCTGGTGGCCACGGGGCCCTAAGCAGCTGCTTAGTTCTCTTATGCCTTGGGCCGGCTCTGAGCATTACATGGCAGCTGGCAAAACATGTCAGAGTACAGCATTTTACTGTAGTATTGTGTGTATATATATATATATATATATATATATATATATATATATATATATATAATATATATGAAGAGTTCAGATGCAAAAGCCTCCAAGTGCCATCTGAAATTTTCATCAAAAATTAGCATTTTTATCAGGCTCCTATGTTTAGGTTCAGTAATTTTACACTAATGGCAATGTATAGGTCCTTTTCTATGCAATTAAAATGAAATAACTGAACATAAATAGGAGCTTGATAAAAATGCTCATTTTAGAAGAAAATTTATTTTGGCTTTTGCATCTGAACTCTTCATATATATATATATATATATATATATATATATATATATATATATATATATATATATATATAGTGCCCTCCACTAATATTGGCACCCTTGATAAATATGAGCAAAGGCAGCTGTGAAAATAAATCGGCATTGTCTATCCTTTTGATCTTTCCCTCAAACAATTTACAAAATGCTAACCTATCATTGAAGTAAAACAATTGAAAGTGGGGAGAAAATCTCATGATGAAATAAATGTTTTTCTCCAATGGATGTTGGCCACAATTATTGGCACCCCTAGAAATTCTTGTGAGTAAAATATCTCTGAAGTATATTCCATTCATATTTAATTTTTTTAGCACACCAGGGTGACTAGGAGCATGAAATTGTCCAGCCATGACTTCCTGAAATGGATGTTGGCCACAATTATTGGCACCCCTAGAAATTCTTGTGAGTAAAATATCTCTGAAGTATATTCCATTCATATTTAATTTTTTTTAGCACACCAGGGTGACTAGGAGCATGAAATTGTCCAGCCATGACTTCCTCATCCACAGGATTATAAATATGAGGAACACAAAGACAAAATTCCCTTAATCATCCATCACAATGAGAAAAACCAAAGAATATATTTCTGATGTGCAGCAAAAGATAATTGAGCTTCACAAATTAGTGAAGTGGCTTTAAGAAAAGAGCTAGAGCAGTGAAAAATCCCATTTCCACCATCAGGGCAATAATTAAGAATTTCCAATCAACAGAAAATGTTACGAAACTGCCTTGAAGAGGACGTGTGTCTATATCGTCCTAATGCACGGTGAGGAGGAGAGTTTGAGTGGCTAAAGACTCTCCAAGGATCACAGCTGTAGAATTGCAGAATATAGTTGAGTCTCGAGGTCAGAAAACATTAGAAAAAAATTGTCAAACAGTCCCTACATCACCACATGTTGTTTGGGAGGGTTTCAAGAAAAATTCTCCTAGCTCATCCAAAAACAAACTCCAGCATATTCAGTTATCAGACACGACTGGAACTTCAAATAGGACTGGCTTCTATGATCAGATGAAACTTAAAAAAATAGCTTTTTAGCAGCAAACACTCAAGATGGGTTTGGTGCACACAGGGATAAAAAAGTACCCCATGTGTATAATGAAATATACTGCTGTATTTTTTATGTTGTGGGCCTATTTTTCTGCTGGAAGTCCTGAACATCTTGTTTAGACACATGGCATCATGGATTCGATTAAATACCAACATATAAAAAATCAATAAGTGACTGACCCTGTTAGAAATCCTATAATGGGCCATGTTTGGATCTTCCAACCGGACAATAATCCAAACACAAACCTCAAAAACAACACAAAAATGGGTCACTGAGCACAAAACCAAGCTTCTGCTATGGTCATTCCCGTCCTCTGACCTGAACCCTATAGAAAATGAGTGAGGTGAACTGAAGAGAAGAAGCACCGTCATGGAGCTGTGAATCTGAAGGATCTGGAGAGATTCTGTATGAAGGAATGGTCTCTGATCTCTTATCAGGTGTTTTCCAAACTCTTCAGGCATTATAGGAGAAAACTCAGAGCTGTTACCCTGGGAAAAGGACATTGTAATAATTGGGTGCCAATAATTGTGGCCAACATGAACTAGAGAAAGTATTTCTTACACAATGAGATTTCCCCCCATTTTCAATTGTTTTACTTCAATGATAGGTTGGAATTTTGTGAATTTTTGGAATGAAAGATAAAAAGGATAAACAATGCAGATTTATTTTCACAGCCACCTTTGCTCATATTTATCAAGGGTGCCAATATTAGTGGAGGGCACTGTATATGTAGTAGATGTCCCAAAACGGGACCGGTAGTTGTGACGCATGAGACATGCGTGAAAGTTCAGTAAAAGAGAATCCATCTTGATGGCCGTGTGTGTTGTGGATTTATTACTACATGGTGTCAGAAGTCTTGATAAAGAACCAAATTAAGGGCACTGGACAAACACATCTGATACTCTCCTGACGCCCGAAGACGGTTTACTGAAGGGCGACGAACTTTGTACTGTTACATGATGTCTGAGAACGAAGCGCCAACTCGCGCAAATTCGGAGAGTTTTCCTGTCAGCGCCCCTGACAAATTCGACTGTGCTGATGGCAAAGAGTGGCCAAAATGGATCAGACGCTTTCAAAGATACCGTGTCGCGTCGGGATTGAACAAGAGAGACGACGAATTCCAGGTCAATACTCTAATTTACTTCATGGGTGATTAAGCGGAGGATATTTTGAATGCTTCCACTTTAAATGCGGACGAAAAACTCATCTACGCAGTGGTGGAAAAATGTTTCAATGATCATTTTGTGGGGAAGCGTAACGTTATTTTCGAGAGAGCCAAGTTTAATATGCGTAAACAAGAACCAGGCGAGTCAGCTGATAGCTTTATAACGGCGGTCCATATCCTGGCAGAACACTGTGATTTTGGAGTTTTGAAAGACGAATTAATACGTGATCGCATTGTTGTGGGGATACGAGACATGGCACTTTCAGAAAAACTCCAGCTGGACTCTGGTTTGACGTTGATCAGAGCTATCAGTCAAGTGAAACAGAACGAGACGGTTAAAAGGCAACAAGCTATTATGAGGGGCAGCTCTCCACAGACGGATGAGAAAAGCGAAGTGGATGCACTTTCAGGACCAGTAAAAAGAAAACAGGCAGCATATAACAGTAAACAACAAGCAGGATATGCAATAAAACAGACAGAGAATGCATCCAGCACAAGTAAATGTTCAAAATGTGGCAGAACCCCTTCTCACAGTTGGAAGGAATGTCCAGCTAAGGATGCGGCATGTCGGAAATGTGGGAGAAGGGGGCATTACGCAGTAGTATGTCGTTTCAGACAGCTGGTGCAGGAAGTGTTTGAAGAACAAGACACAGATGAAGACACCCTTTATCTAGGGGAGGTAAAAGATCACAATGTGGGATGGTACACAGACATAACACTGAATGGAGAACGTATTTCCTTTAAAATTGACACTGGCGCCGCTGTCACAGCCATCCCCACAAAATTATATGATTACAGAAGAGATGGACCGTTGATGGAAACAAAAAAAAAAACTGTATGGGCCCAATAATAAACGACTACAGGTGGCAGGACAGGTGATGTGCAAGTTGGAAAGCAAAGACAGCACAACCTCTCAGTCTGTTTTCGTGATCGATTCACTTTCCAGACCCCTGCTGGGCCTGCCAGCTATTGAGGCATTACAGCTTATTGAACGGATTGATGCAGTAGAACTACCAGAAGAAAGGTTCAAAAAGAAATTTCCAAAAGTGTTCACTGGATTGGGAAGGCTAGAGGGAGATTACTGCATTCGCTTAAAAGCGGATGCTATGCCCTATGCACTCACAACCCCACGCAGAGTGCCGTTTCCTTTGGAAAACAAAATAAAGGAGGAGTTAGAGCGCAAGGAACAAATGGGGGTGATTTCAAGGATAGAACGACCGACAGAATGGTGTGCCGGCATGGTGCCTGTGGTAAAGCCAAATGGAAAAATCAGGATATGTGTTGATTTAACTAAGCTAAATGAGGCAGCATGCAGAGAGCGGCATATATTACCCTCTGTTGAACAGTCACTGGCCCAACTGAACGGTGCAACAATTTTTACCAAGCTGGACGCACGATCTGGCTTTTGGCAGATACCACTGGCACAAGAGTGCAGAGAACTCACAACATTCATCACACCATTTGGTCGATTCTGCTTTAATGTCCTACCTTTCGGCATCAACTCGGGTCCAGAACACTTCCAGAGACGTATGTCTCAGCTCTTAGAGGGAATAACAGGAGTAATATGCCATGCCGACGACATATTAGTATGTGGTAAAGATAAAGCCCAACATGATGAGCGACTGACTGAGGTCCTCATCAGAATTCAGAAAGCAAACCTAACTTTAAATGAGAAGTGTTCCTTTGCACAGTCTGAAGTTTTGTTTGTAGGCCACAAAGTGAGTTCTGAGGGAATTGCACCAGATCCAGAAAAGGTGAGAGCAATTGTGGAGATGACTACACCTCAAAATGTGGCAGATGTTAGACGTTTCCTGGGCATGGCCACATACATGAACAAGTTCATACCCCATTTCACCGATGATACAAAACCACTTCGTGATCTATTAGCTAAGCAGAACGATTGGATTTGGGGCAGTGTGCAGCAAGCAGCTTTTGAAAAGATCAAATCTGACTTGTCATCAACCCAAGTATTGGCACAATACAAGCCAGACGCAAAAACAAAAGTGTCCGCTGATGCATCCTCTTATGGATTAGGAGCAGTCCTTACCCAGATGCAAAAGGATAAGGAATGGCGTCCTGTGGCTTTTATTTCACGAACTCTGTCTGAGACGGAACGGAGATATGCCCAGGTGGAGAAAGAGGCGTTGGCAGTAACTTGGGCCTGTGAAAGACTCAGCTCGTACCTGATTGGCCTCCAATTTACAATAGAGACCGATCACAAGCCACTGTTGGCCCTTCTGGGAACAAAGGCACTGGATGACTTACCCCCCAGGATTCAAAGATTCCGTCTGAGACTTCTGCGATACACATACAACATAGTGCATGTTCCAGGCAAGATCTTAGTTACAGCAGATACATTGTCAAGAGCCCCAATAGTCAGAGAACTCTCAAGCGAGGAAAAGGAGCTGGAAAGAGAAACACAAGTTTTTGTAGATGCAGTACATAACGGCTTGCCAGCATCAAAGTCAAAACTACAACAAATAGCGGAAGCACAGCAACAGGACAGGATCTGCGGACAGTTGATGGAGCGATGTAAGATGGGATGGCCAAGACAGGAGGAACTAAAAAAAGACATAAAACCATACTGGATCCATCAAGGTGAACTGTACATTGCTAATGGCCTCTTGATGAAAGGACAGAGAGTTGTAATTCCAGAGAAAATGCAGACAGAGATCTTAGCCCGGTTGCACGAGGGACATATGGGAGTATCCAAGTGTAGGGCTCGAGCACAGCAGTCAGTGTGGTGGCTGGGCCTAAGCAGCCAAATCGCTAAAATGGTTGCACACTGTGAGATATGTTTGAGACATCAACTCCAGCATACAGAACCTATGATACCATCCCAATTACCTGGATTGCCTTGGCAAAAACTGGCAGCAGATCTGTTCTTCCTGAAGGGCACAACCTACCTCGTGGTTATCGACTACTTCTCAAGGTATATTGAAATTGAAAAGATCCCCACCACTACAGCTAAAGGTGTAATAGAAGCCCTGAAGGCCATTTTCTCTAGGCATGGAGTGCCGGAAACACTAATGAGTGATAATGGCCCACAATTCACATCGGCCGAGTTTTTAGCCTTTGCTGCAGATTATGATTTTATTCATATAACCAGTAGCCCATACTTTAGCCAAAGCAATGGGGAGGCAGAAAGGGCAGTGAAAACAGTCAAGACATTGCTGCTAAAGAATCACGATCCTCACCGTGCTCTGTTGGCCTACAGAGTCACACCGCTGCTACAGGGGCCCTCACCAGCTGAAATGTTAATGGGCCGGAAACTGAGATCTCCACTGCCACAAGCAAAGTCACAACTCAAGCCACGATGGCCGAACAGACGAGAGTTCAAAGAAAAAAATGAACGGCTTAAAATAACACAGACACTGAACTTCAACAGGAGACACAAAGCCACAGCGAGACCTGAGCTGAAACCAGGACAAGCAGTATGGATCTCCAAATCACAACGACCAGCAACGGTCCTGGGCAAAGCAAATACACCAAGGTCCTACATAGTTCAGGCAGGAACAGAGGAACTTAGGAGAAACAGAGCCCACCTTCTTGCTCAACCAGAGTTTTCAGTGCCGGCACCAGAGACACCAGTATCCCAGAGGGAAACTACAATAGTACAACCAGAGCTGTCTTTTGAAGTACCAGAGACCGCAGTGCCTAGGAGAGAAGTAGAAGTGGAACAGGTACCTGAAACCAAATGCATGGAGAGAGCAAACACTGAGAAGAGGGGAGAGCCTACGAGAAGACAAGTGAAGCAACCAAAGTGGCTTAGAGACTATGTTCACTGAGTTAAGCATAATAAGAAACCGAAGAAAGACCACCAGTATTCTCACATGTTTATTGTTCATTTATTATCAGGAAATATGTTTACAGAAATGTTCAAAAGTTAAAGTTGCCCCGAGGAGGGGAGATGTAGTAGATGTCCCAAAACGGGACCGGTAGTTGTGACGCATGAGACATGCGTGAAAGTTCAGTAAAAGAGAATCCATCTTGATGGCCGTGTGTGTTGTGGATTTATTACTACAGTATATATATACATACATACACATATAAATTTGTCTGATCCAAGGATGGGGGTGCTTTTTAATTCTGTATTTTTGCATTCTGCAAAAGAGCAGACATGCAGATGTTCAGATGTAATTGTACATACACTTTTTTTAACTCATAGCTAAAGTATTCTGATTTTTGTTATATTTTAATAATTCAATTAGCAATCAATTTTGTTTTTATTATTTAATTATTCTATATATATATATATATACTGTATAGTATATGAAATGTATGGAAAATGTAAAAAGTTCATGCTACAGTGCTATTATATCATAAAAGTAGGGCATTTAAGTAGAATCATGCAATGGTGATTTCTTCATCTCAAACTATGTATTGAGACAAAAGATAAGGGGTGTAACGATTCACTCGTTTTCTCGATGCATCGATTACAAACGCTGACGATGCATATGTATCCATTTAAAACATGGATTTTTGAATCGTGAGTCGCCGATTTCGTACAGTAATTGATTTAAAACGCTAAGAATCGAATGAATCGCAATTTCTATAGCGATTCAATGCTTTCAAAATATATACACATTAAATTACTACAAGCACAAATTAATGGAGACCTTCAACAGTGTTCGTGCCCTCGCATTTCTCCTTCACGCGCTCCTCTATTTACCACCTGTCGCAGGATTGAGTTCGTCTCTGAGCAGCTGATGTGTGATCTTAGTACTCGTGGCCAGTAATGCTAAAGTGAAGTAGTTTTAGTTTTCTGTAGCTTTTCAATGGCTCTCGGTCATATCGGCATTACCAGTCGAAGGCTGCGCATTTATTGGACAGAGCAAAAATGTAATACGCACAGGTCCATTGAATGATAAAAGACTTTTAACAATGTCATTGAACCGAATGTACGAAGGAAACTGTTAAAATAACCACAACCTTGAAATAAGAGCGCGAGGTTTATCTGTTAATCAGATGCATGAAAGTAGCCTTCGTTGCTATAGAAAACAGACATCGGGCGCGCAAAGTTATGGAGGTGCAAAGTTAAATACTATAAGCTTTTATTTTATGAAAATGAGATAAAGAAGTTTTCGCACTGAAAGAGAAGTGATCTCGCGCTCATAGATGTGCCAGCTATATCTGCAGCTACAGTAAACTGAATAAAACGCAGAATGAACCGATGAAACGTTAAGACAATAAACACAATAAATAAATAACATTTCTGAATGAGGCAGTGCCAATTTGTAGTATATAAAACAATCATAAAATTGCCATTAGGAAAAAAAATAATAATTACAAATGATTGATTATTGTTCAGCAGTGTATTTGATTTCTTATAGCAAATTCAAAATAATAGATAAGAAAATAATTCCTTGTTAAAAAAAATAACAAATACATACATGACATTTTTATTACTTCTGAAATGATGGCTACGCCCCTGTATGACAAAATGTTAGTCTATATGTAATACTTTCAAAGCTCTTTTTTAAAATATTGGCTTACATACAGTAAATTTCTACATATACCATTGACATGTCATGCCATAGCATCATTAAACTAGCATCTAACAATGGACAGAAGTGTTTTTTCTTTCTTTCTCTAATCTATGCTTAGTTCCTCTAACCATAAAGTCTGCTGTGTAATTTGCCCCCTGACTAAACATTTAAAGAATTTAGGGGAAGCATTTAAATAATCCTGTGAATTTAATTGTGAATCGAATCGAATTGAATCATTCTGAATTTGCAAAAAATTGTTCTTGAATCAAATCGAAAACCTATTCGCTGTCTACCCAAAGATTCACAGCCCTAACTGAGACAAAAGCTAACAACAGTGTGTGTGTGTGTGTGTTTGTGTCTGTGGCTGTAGAAAGATTATAACCAATCCCTTTCCATAAATAAATAAAACTAAAAAGTTCCTGGCTCCTTAAAAGGTTTCTGCAGACAGACATTATTGTTCAGATTCTCATGTTGTTCAAACTCTCACTGGAATTTAACATTGGCCAAAGTTTATTTAAACAAATATATTATGCAAGAATTCAACTCTGAACGCCATTGATATGTGTTTTATTATTTGTATGTATATTATGCACATTTCTGATTTGAGCGCGTGAACGGGACTTTTATTTTGGAATGGCTGTATGACGTCATAAGGCTGCGCTGTTAACCAAACGCGGAACTTGTATCTCACCTGAAGAAAGGTTTGTGTTTTAAACATTTAAAGTGTTTAAATGAAGTCGAACTGTTCATGCAAATGTATAGTTTCACCAAGAATTGCAAAACGAAAGCTTTCTTATTGAATGAAACAATGATATAACATGAATGAGTGTTATTGTTGTGAGTAAAGCACATCCACACATGAGAAACAGAGAAGATCTCTATATCGAGAATCAGCTCAAAAACAGGTTTCTGGAAGATGAACCAAATGTTTTGTACAATAATCACATGCTCTGATGGTTAAAACAGTGTAAATGCAACGAGAAGACAAAGATGATGCTATAAGACAAAGGTTTCCATAACAGTATAATCTACTGAATTTAACATAAACATCACTAAATACCAAATGTAAACAATAAATATCTAAACCTGTCATGTCTTTGTTGGTATAATTTGTGTTCTTTTAGTAATGTGTAGTTCTAGTTTTGAGTGTTTACTGAGACTTTATTTTTCTCAGAAAAACTCCCGGTGAAGGGACTGAGATCCATAAAGATGGCGTTTATTAAAGAGGAGAGTGAAGACATTAGGATTGCAGAAGTATTCAGCATCAAACATGAAGATACTGATGAACAAACAGGTTGGTTTCTTTCTCAAAGCTGAACTCACTCATTTGATTCTTATTCACAGTACAGCTCTACAGAAATGAATCATATTTATGAAGAATGTCATATGATTTTCCTAATTATGGCTTTTATTTGACCTGGAGTGTAGGCCAGGGCCGGTTCTAGACATTAGGAGCTCCCCGTGTGAAATATTATTACAATTTAAAATAATGTTTTTCTATTTTACTATAATTTAAAATATATTTCTGTGATACAAAACTGAATTTTCATCAGCATTACTCCAGTCTTCAGTGTCACATGATCCTACATAACTCATTATAATATGCTGATTTATTATCAACGTTACAAACAGTGCTTAATGTTTTTTTCAGGATTTTTTAATTATTAAAAAGATGCTTAAAAATAAAAATATAAATCTTTTATAAGAATATAAGTGTTCACTATCACTTTTTATCTGTTTAACACGTCCTTGCTGATTATTATTATTATTTATTTATTTGATCAAATAAATGCAAGCTTGATGAACATAATACATTTCTTTCAAAAACATTAAAAATAGTAATGGTCCAAACTTTTGGCCAGTATTGTATGCACATATTAATCAAACTTTATCTAAGCTAATCTTTTTTTTTGTTTGATGAAGATCAAAATCTTTTTGCTGTTTTATTTAATTTAATCAAGTTTCAGAATACCACTTCAGTAAGTGCTTTTATAATTTTTCCTAGCTGGGTATGAGCAGGATTTCTCCTCCCATTTAATCAATATTGACTACAGATATTGTCATATTATTAATTACAATAATATGATATTATGTATTGCAATGTTACCTTAAATATGATATATTTACACAAATCAAGTGTAACAGAAAGACACAATCACTACACAGCAAATTTGAAAGTGTTAAATTCACACTCACAGTGTAAAAATTAACACTTTTTCAGGGTTTATATAGGTCCACACTAAATAGTTAAACTAACACTTGAAATAGTGTTACTTTTTTTAACACTTCATAGAGTTAAAACAACACTGTAAGTGTTCACCATTAACACTAATTTGGTGTAAAAAAGGAGGGAAACACTAATAGTGTTAAAACTACACTAGGTGTGTCAATAACTTAACACCAAGGGAGTTATTTCCAGACTTAATATAGTGTTCATATTAACCCTGATTTGTCATTAAATGTGATCTGCGTTCAGTTCAACTACAAATGCATGTGTATATTCAATAACAGCCAACACGTATCAGTTTGAACCTTTATTTTCAAAAACTTAACAACACTTAAAACAAAGATACAAATTCACCATCATATCACACGTTAAGTCTGCAGGTCAAAAGACCTGTAAAACTTCAAAATGCTGGCTGTTAGAAGTGCTCAACGTAAAATATCTTTGTAATTAAACTACATGATGCTCTGAAAAATGTTTTGTCAAAAGTTTGTCAATGCTTTGCATGTGATTCCTTTACTCTTGGCAACTCACTGGTATGACCAGCATCAATGTTGTAGACTAGTGTAGCAGGAAGATAAAGACATTGAAAAGGACCTACTCAACAGGTTGAAAACATAGTGGACTTAGAGTTCAATAGTACTCAGGGTGCTGGTTCCTTCAGAAGGGATGAGAAGCTTGTCCGACCACATAAGGTGATCCTGCCCTTGATCCTTCTCAATAGCAGTAGGTATGGCAGGTCCTCCCTCTGACTGAGATGGGTTTCAATACTGGTGCAGGTGCGGGACTGTAAACCTCAAAAACAAAAATTTGTTTAAAGAAAAAAGAGTGGAAAAAGTTAATTACTCTGTGCAATGATGAATGTATAAGCTAGTAACTTTTGATGATGAAATGTACTTTAAAGGGTTAGTTCACACAAAATGAAAATTCTGACATCATTTACTCATCCTCATTGTGTTCCACGCCCGTAAGTCTTTTGCTCAAGGTTCAAGGTTCTTTATTATTTGTCACATACACAATCATACAGGGTATAATTAGTAGTGAACTGTAGGTCAGGACAGGTCCGCTCAATGGACAGTGCAAAAAAATAAAATAAAAGATGAAACATAACACAGGAGAGTATATATAAATATAGGTAAGAATAAGATAAAAATAAAATAAAATAAGGAGTAAAATGTGCAATGAAATAAAATGTGCAATACAGTCTACTGTGGATTTAATAAATATTAATATAAACAGGGATGTGCAAGAGGAATGTGCAAACAGGTTGTACCGGGTATGTACACCTAGCAGCAATGCGGATGATGGAGAATAATGAATGTTTTTTACAGTTTATTAAATTGAGTCCTGTAGATGTTATGAGACTGAGTTTAGGAGCCTGATGGCCTGAGGGTAGAAGCTCCTCCTCAGTCTCTCAGTTTTTGCCATCATGCTCCTGAAGCACTTGCCAGATGACAGTGTGATGAAAAGACGGTTTCCAGGGTGATTTGAGTCCTTGATTATTTTTGCAGCTCTGCTTTTGCAGCGTTTGAGGTAGATGTCCTGCAGAGAGGGGAGGGCAGACCCTGAGATGCGCTCAGCTAAGCGCACGACTCTCTGCAGAGCTTTGCAGTCCTGATTTGTGGCGTTACTATACCACACTGAGATGCACACAGTCAATACACTTTCTATGGCCCCTGAATAGAAAGTTTTCAGGATTGCTGGTGAGACCCTGAATTTCCTCAGCTGTCGCAGATGGTACAGTCTTTGCCTGGCTTTCTTGACCTGTGTTTGAATGTGTGCAGTCCAAGTCAGGTCCCCGGAGATGTTTACACCGAGGTACTTGAAGCTGCTCACCCTCTCCACAGGGGTCCCGCTGATCATAAGAGGAGTGTAGGGCCGCTGCTGTCTCTTCCTGAAGTCCACAATCAGCTCTTTAGTTTTGCTCACATTCAGAGAGAGACAGTTGTCCTGGCACCATGATGTAAGTCTCTCTACTTCACCCAAGTATGCGGTCTCATCATTGTTGGAAATGAGGCCCAGAACCACAGTATCATCAGCAAATTTAACAATAGAAGTGGAGCTGTGAGAGGACACACAGTCGTGTGTGTAGAGAGAGTAGAGCAGGGGACTCAGAACACAGCCCTGCGGGGCTCCTACGTTCAGGGTGATGGAGTTGGAGGTGAACTGGCCCATCTTCACCACTTGTGGTCTGCCGGTAAGTCTTGAATCCAGTCACAGAGTGAAGTGTTTAGGCCGAGGTCTGAGAGTTTGACAGCTAGCTTGGTGGGGACTATAGTATTGAAAGCTGAGCTATAGTCAATGAATAGCAGTCTGACATAGTTGCCATTTTTGCTGTCAATATGTGTGAGGGAGGAGTGCAGTACCTGAGAGATGGCATCATCAGTAGACCTATTTGGGCGATAGGCAAACTGAAGAGGGTCCAAAGTAGCAGGGATGGAGGAGCATATGTGTTTCTTTAAAGGTCTCTCAAAAACCTTCATGACTGTTGATGTGAGGGCAACTGGACGATAGTCATTCAGGCAAGAGGGTTTACTGTTCTTAGGCACAGGGATGATGACAGATTTCTTAAATGAGGTGGGAATCACAGAGGTAGCAAGGGACTCATTAAAGATGGAAGTAAACAAACCAGCAAGCTGATCGGCGCAGGACCTTAGAACGCGGCCAGTAATCCCATCAGGTCCGGCGGCTTTCCTGACGTTCACTCTCTTTAGTTCCCTTCGAACCTCGTTCTCCGAGCAGTGCGTTGATTAACCGCAGCACGGATTGTTCTGTCCACCCACGTTTTCTGATTAGAGAATGTCCTTATTGTTACCGTTTCAGTGGCTTGGTCGGTTAGCATGTAAACAAAGCTTAATGCTACATCCGTGAACTCGCTGACGTCAGCTGAACTCGCCCGGAACATGTCCCAGTCGACGTCATCAAGAGACGCCTGTAGCATAGCTTCAGAGTGGGAGGACCAGCGCGTCACTTCCCTCACCCCCGGGGATTCCTGAACGATCCTTTGTTTATATTCCGGTGTGAGAAAAATGGCGGCATGGTCCGATTTGCCAAGAGCCGGCAGGGAACGAGCTTTATAGGCATTCTTAAACTGAGTGTAGCAATGATCCAGTGTATTCGGTCCTCTAGTTGGACAGGATACATGCTGATGGAAGGTCGGCATGACCTTCCTGAGGTTGGCTTTGTTAAAGTCCCCTGCGATGATAGAGGCAGCGTCAGGGTGTTTGTTGATGTAGCCGCTGAGCTCCTCGTGGAGTTTGGACAAAGCCAAGCTCGTGTCTGCCTGAGGTGGAATGTAAACGGAAGTAGCGATGACCGCGGAGAACTCGCGGGGTAAATAGAATGGGCGGCAGATAATGGAGAGATGTTCCAGATGAGGCGAGCAGGAACGCGACAGAATGGAGATATTCCTGGGGTCGCACCATTTATTGTTAATCATGAAACGCACTCCACCACCCTTGATTTTTCCGGCCTCGGCTGTTCTGTCCATCCGTAAAACAGAAAAGTTATCAGACGGTGTTACAGCGGTATCCGGGACCGAGGGAGTGAGCCATGTTTCAGACAAACAAAGGATGTTACAGTCCCTAATGTCCCGTTGGAAACTTGTCCTGGCTCTAAGATCGTCCATCTTATTTTCCAAGGATTGGACATTAGCGAGCAGAATACTCGGAAGAGGAGGACTGTGAGCCCTTTTCCTCAGTCTGTCACGAATTCCAGCTCGTCGCCCGCGGTGTTTCTTACGCCTCCTGGGATTATTCAGGTGGCCTTTGTTAACCTCGGTGTTCCGAAGTATCTCCACTGGCCACGATGGATCCGTGGATAAAGTGTCCTGAAGCAGGTTAGTGCAGCGGTGTCCAATGTCCAAAAGTGTTCGTTTGTCGTATATAAATAGTGCAGACGTTATGCGTGTAAAAAGAGAAAGTAAAGTATATAAAAGCACAAATTGAGCGGAGCCATCCTTAACGTCGACTGAACAAAGCAGCGCCGGAAGTGGAAGGAAGCTCATCTTTGAAACAAAAGTGAATATACTTTAGTGAAAACAGAGATTTATGTCCACACAGCTACCACTTTGATGCTTCAAAAAGTTCATAAAGAGAGTGTAAAATTAATCTATAGGAATTGAGCAGTTTTGTCCAAATTTTCTGACAAGACATGGTTACCTTATTGAAATTAGGCTTCTATTCACAAACAGTGATCAGCAAACAAACAGTTCCTGTGGAAGCTCAAACAACACTGCTAACAGAGAATGAACCTCACAGGTTCTCATGCTTGAGCTTCCATTTAAGTTAGCTTTTCTTGTAAAACTAACATTAGCTTTATATTTAAAAAAAAAATCTATTCCATCGACTTATTTCTTAAAAAACCCACTAGGTTTCTTTTTTCTATATTCTATCTACTCGTTTTCTTTAAAAAAATTTTTTTTAAGTGTACTGCATTAGGCTTACCAAGACTTGTTATAGCACTTGCACGTTGTTGCTCTTTTGTTGGTTTTGATTGCTTCTTATCAGTGTTGGGTGTAACGCGTTAGTGTAATTAAATTACTTATCCACTGAAAAAGTAAAGTAAGGGATTACTGTTCATTTTTAGGTAATTAAATTACAGTTACTTATAAAGTACTTGCATTACATACAGTAAATAATTTCAACGGTTCTAAAATCAATATTGAATTTGAAATGTTAATTTACCGTCTAAAGATAAAATTGAATGCAGCGGCTTTAACCCTCTGCGCGCCGGCTCGTTCATTTTCAGATTTTCCTGATTCACAGAGAAACCTTAAATACTCAGATACATTTAAGACTAAAATCCTTTCCTGCCCCTTTGAGGTCCGACGCTAAAGTGCCCTTTTGGTCTGGTGCCCCCGGTCTGCGATTTCTGCCGAGGGTAGGGGTGTGCGATATGAGGATTTTTGATCGTGGATGATAAAAATGTCTCCACGATCTACTTTTGAAGAAATAGCGTAGAACGCACATTCTATCAGCTGCAGTTCTGGCGCCGCCGTATCAATATACTGTACAACGCCACATAAATTCACATCAGTGTTAACTCAGCGGTAGAGTTACTTTTTCGCGCTTTGCAACGATTGTATCATAAAAAGCGCTATACAAATAAACTTGAATTGAATTGAATATGTATGTCACTGTTGACCAGCAACTGTTTGGTTTTCCACCACCTTCAAAATGGCGTTTGTTTAGCAGAATAAGGAAACTCATCCAGGTTTAAAACAACTTTTGAGTGAGTAAATGAAGGTATAAAAATAAAACACTAGCCTATTTTAATTTTCGGGTGAATTATTCCTTTAATGTTAATAAAACACCAAACACAAATAGAGAAATCACTCACTACTCTTGACTGAAAACTTTAATACAGTTACTTTAATAATAACAAAGATAAAATAATGACAAAGATTTTTATCTTCACCCACTTTGGCCTAAATATTGACCATCCTTTTTTATATTTTGTTATCTTAAAAAGCTGACTTAGTTTGGCTGTAATGCTCAAACAACTTGCAAAATAGAAAAACCAACATGATAAAGAATCGATAAAATCATGAAACATGATATTTCTAAAAAAATAAAGAAATAAAAATTTTGATATTTTTGCCATATCGCCCACCCCTAGCCGAGGGGGACCAAACCCATACACACCAATCCCCCCCCCCACCCCCATCCATGATTGTGCCCTAGTAACGCCATTTCACCCCTGCTCCTCCGGGGGTCTGTGCACGTCACTGATGTTAGATAATTGTGTAGTTGATCAAACATATTATATTTAATAGTTCTCCCTATAGAAACATGGGATTTGTGCCTAATGTTTTAAAAATCATAATTTGGAGATCAATGTACCTCATTCATTGATGAATGAAGAAGTTTCAGAGATGTATATAAAATGTACTAGATGTATTTATAAAACTGCATCAAAATGAACAAAATGTTGTATAACAATTGTCTACTTTCTGCTGCTACATCAGGATTCACGTTTATGTCTTTTCACATTTCTTTTTTTATGAGTTAATGAAAATAAACCATTTTATTTCAGCGTTGATTGAAGAAAATGAGGAGAATGAAGAATTGAGTGAAGTTGAGAGAAAAAATCACTTCAGAACTGGAGAAAAACCTTTGAGTTGCTCTCAGAAAGATTTAAAGAAAAGAAGAGCCAAGAAATCTTTCACCTGCACTCAGTGTGGAAAGAGATTGTCATGCAAACATCATCTTGAGCGTCACATGAGAGTTCATACTGGAGAGAAACCTTACAAGTGTTCACACTGCGACAAGAGATTCAGTCAGTCAACAACTCTGAAAACACATGAGAGGATTCACACCGGAGAGAAACCACACACATGTGATCAGTGCGGGAAGAGTTTCACATTAAAAGGACACCTTACAGCACACATGAGAGTTCATACTGGAGAGAAACCGTTCACTTGTGATCAGTGCAGGAAAAGTTTCACACAATCAGCAACCCTTAAGATACACATGAACTTGCACTCTAGAGAGAAACTGTACTCATGTGATCAATGCGGGAAAACATTTTTGAGAGCTTCATACATGAAGCAGCACCTTAGAGTTCATACAAAGGAGAAGCCACATTCATGTCATTTGTGTGGAAAGAGTTTTTCACGTCTAGATCATTTAAAAGAACATCAGAAAATACACACTGCTGTGAGAGAGTACATGTGCTTTGAGTGTGAGAAGACTTTTACTACAGCGGACTGTTTAAAACGTCATGAGAGGATCCACACTGGAGAGAAACCTTACAAGTGTTCACACTGTGACAAGAGATTCAGTCAGTCAACAACTCTGAAAACACATGAGAGGATTCACACTGGAGAGAAACCGTATCACTGCACTGCATGTGGGAAGCGTTTCAATCAATATTCTGCTCTACACAGTCATACACAAAGATATCACAGAAAGTAGATCATCTTCAGATGCTTCATCCTCACCGAATGTGACACAATAATGCATCAAGCTATAAAATATAATCTGGATAAATCTGTTCTAACCAGTCATTATGAAGAAACATTATCTAAAGTTTTCACAATGAATAAAGTTCATCTTCATCTTCAAAACCAGCAGATTGAACTGTGAGATTCAGATCAACTCAAAGATGGAGTTCCTACCCAAAGAACGATGTCAAAAAGTTTGTCTTGTATGCCATTTTGCTTCATGATATAGATGATATCATTGTGCTTTCTTATGAGTTTCATGTTATGTTCAATTGTCTTATAATGCATGTGTCTCTTGTAGTTTGCTTACTCTTTCATGAAGGAAAGCAGACGTTTTTACAAACTGTTCTTGTTCAGGAAGATGAAGAAGAGACTGTAACACTTTTAAGAGAGACTGAGATTTATTTTTAATTTTGTTCTTCATTGTGTAAGGCCTCTGCAGAACAGACCCACCAAAAAGCTGCAGAATAAACACATTCCCAAAACAGGATCTAAAGTTCCCTTTCAGTCGGTCACTCCGAGTCACGTCGGATGACCGACGAAATTGGGATCTCGCCAGAGAGACCAATCCACTTCGAGTGTAACTAAACGAGCCAATGGACATTGGCATGCGATCATTGCTTCCAGCTGCCGCTGATCATAGCGTGAGTATAAGAGGCAGCAGGTGCACCGCATTAATTCATCCTTTCGCTTCGGAGCCGAGCGGTAGTGGTTGAAGCTACTGCTCTCCCTTTCCACAAGAGAGTGTGCTGCGAGACGAGTGCGGGCATTATGGCGCAGCAGCGGTGGTCACGTTGTGCGGGAGAGAAAGATCATCTTCCTGCTAATAGCCACACTTAGGAGTGTGCGGTGGCCAGCTCCCCTGCGTGCTTCAGCACTAAAAGAGCATTTCTCTAAATGAGCTTTTTTCTCTAAAAGATCAACACGGGTGATCGCGTCTTTTTAAAGATGTCTTGTCACCAGGCATTTCTGGGTGTGGTCGTTTCCTAGCGCCTCAGGACGGTCACGATCGCTGCCTCACGTGTCTGGGCATTCAGCACACTGAGGAAGCTTTTGTGGATGGTTCATGTTCTTCTTGTGGGGACATGACCATCTCGGAGTTGCGTAATAGACTCTGTTATGTCAAACATGGCAGAGTCCCTCTGCCTCTGCCGCGATCCAGTGTTCGTCCCGGCAACCGGGGTGGCGCTGCATCTGGTGGAGTCAGAGGTGATTTGAGGATCACTGAGGGCTTCCCCAAGTGGAGCTCCTCACCCCTCAAGCACTCCGCAGCCGGTGGAGCTGCCGAAGGAGCACGCTGGGCCCTCTGCTGGATGGGGTGCACCACGCGTTTCCTTCGGTGCCCCCTCTGATGACCAGATGTCGATCACTGCATTGGAGGGTGAGCCCTCTCTCTCTGGGGATGACGACTTGGCTGCGTTGCCCACTTCGGGTGTGGTAGCATTGTCCGAGCCAGACCCAGAGATGATGGCTATGCTTTCCCGGGCCACCGAGAATGTCGGGCTTGTGTGGAATCCTCCACCGCGTCCCGATCCTTCAAGGCTGGACGAGTGGTTTCCCGGTGGGGGTCGCGCTGGTTCTCAGCGCCCCCCTCTGGTGCCATTCTTCCCGGAAGTGCATGAGGAGCTCACAAGATCGTGGAAGGCACCTTTCACTGCCCGAAACAAATCTGTAGCTCCTCCCACCTCACCACCCTCGATGGTGGAGCTGCTTAGGGGTACGCGGGCATCCCCTCGGTGGAGCGGTCTGTGGCCATGCAACTGTGTCCAACAGCCGCTACCGCCCTGCGGGGTGACCCATGTCTACCCTCACGGGGCTGTAGGTATTCATCAGGTCTAACTGGCAGTGCTTATAGAGCCTGTGGGGAGGCGGCTTCTGCCCTCTGCAGGTCCACCAGGCCAAAGCCCTTAGAGACCTGCACGAGGGTGGTCACGACCTGGCGGTTCTACATGAGCTACATGCTGCGACGGAACTCGTGCTTCGAGCGACGAAGGTGACCGCATAGTCTCTGGGTCGTGCGACGTCCACACTAGTGGTCCAGGAGCGCCATCTCTGGCTGTGTCTCGCTGACATGGAGCAGGCGAAGGTACAGTTCCTGAATGCTCCCGTGTCACAGACCGGCCTCTTCGGCAACGCTGTTGAGAGCTTTGCCAGCCCGTCCAGGCCCCCGCCAAACCTGGCGTCAAGCGCAAGTGCTAGAGGCCCTGAGACGGGCGACCCAGAGAGTGAGGAGACTGCTCATTGGGAGATAATGACCGCAACGCTCCCTCCCCCGGAGGAGGGCCGGGTGGAGAATCTTTTGTTTTTGTTCCGCCATTGGCTCGGAAGCCAGCGGTACCCAAAACTTCACTAAGAGCAGTTTCCTCAGTCTCTGGGTCCCAAGAGGGGGAGAGTTGCGAGCTGTGCATCACGGGATTGCTTCCCTCCTCCTCTCTCGCCAGCGGGCAGCAATGGGTGCCCAAGAGCTCCCCTTCTGCCCATTCGTGGAACCAGGTAAGGGCTGTAACACTCGAGTCCCCGCTTCATATCGTCACACACCGGGCTGTCACAAGCCTCAAGCCGGGTTCCTGCATTTCCTCCCACACAACGAGGAATCAGGTGAGTGTTACACTTCACACCCAGACCCAGACCCCGCCCCTGCCGTCACAGGCCAGGCCGTCACAGGCCCCGGACCAGGTCCCTGTGTTCCACCACGCTGACCCACCGTGGGTACGTCAGTGGACCCATTGCTTCCGCTGGCATGGTCTCTCGGAGCCTGGTCTCCAGTCCGTCCCGGTGGCTCCTGCGGACCATCAGACTCGGCTATGCGATTCAGTTTGCCCGGTGTCCCCCAAGTTCAGGGGCATCCGGTTCACTTCAATCAAGGCTGTCGATGCCCCTGTCTTGCGTGTGGAAGTCGCAGTCTTGCTGGCGAAAGATGCGATAGAGCCGGTCCCTCCAGCCGATATGAGGTCGGGGTTTTACAGCCCTAACTTCATTGTGTCCAAGAAAAGCGGTGGGTTATGACCGATCTTGGATCTGCGAGTTTTGAACCGTGCACTTCACAAGACGCGTACTTCATGTCTCGATCCTCCCACGACACAGGCCGTTCCTGCGGTTCGCGTTCGAGGGTCGGGCATATCAGTACAAGGTCCTGCCCTTCAGGCTGTCCCTTTCGCCTCGCGTCTTCACCAAAGTCGCAGAGGCGGCCCTTGTTCCCCTGAGAGAATGGGGTGTGCGCATCCTCAACTACCTCGATGACTGGCTCATACTTGCGCAGTCTCGAGAGCAGTTGTGCGCACACAGGGACTTGGTCCTCAGGCACCTCAGCCAGTTGGGTCTTCGGGTCAACTGGGAAAAGAGCAAACTCGTGCCAATGCAGAGGATCTCTTTTCTCGGCATGGAGTTGGATTTGGTCAACCAGACAGCACGCCTCACCCAGGAACGTGCTCAGTCGGTGCTGAACTGCCTCAAGACTTTCAGGCAGGACGGCGGTCCCACTGAAACTCTTTCAGAGGCTCCTGGGGCATATGGTTGCTGCTGTGGCGATAATTCGGCTTGGTCTGCTCCATATGAGACCGCTTCAGCACTGGCTCCATGGCCGAATCCCGAGGTGGGCGTGGAAACACGGTACTCCCCGGGTTCAGATTACACCGGCCTGCCGCAAAACCTTCAGCCCATGGTCAGATCCCTCATTACTTCGGGCAGGAGTGCCCCAGGAGCAGGTATCCAGGCATGCTGTGGTATTCACAGATGCCTCGGCCACCGGTTGGGGAGCCACGTACAACGGGCACGCAGTGTCAGGGGTTTGGACGGGTCCCCAACTGCGTTGGCATATCAATTGCCTCGAGTTGCTGGCAGTACGCCTTTCCTTGAGCCGCCTCAGAGGTTAAATCCTCCTAGGCCTCCCTCCCAACCCTCTTGGGATTTGGCATTGGTGTTAAGAGCCCTACAAACTGCCCTCTTTGAGCCATTGCAGTCAGTCGAGTTGAAGTTTATCTCTATGAAAACCCTACTCCTGACTGCGTTGGACTCGATCAAGAGGGTGGGGGACCTGCAGGCATTTTCGGTCGACGAGTCGTGCCTTGAGTTTGAGCCGGCTGACTCCAGTGCAACACTGAGGCCCCGGCCCGGCTATGTGCCCAAGGTTCCTACCACTCCCTTCAGGGACCAGGTAGTGAACCTGCAAGCGCTGCCCCTGGAGGAGGCAGACCCAGCCCTAGCTTTGCTCTGTCCTGTACGCGCACTGCGACAGTACGTGGATAGAACTCAGAGCTTCAGGACCTCAGAACAGCTCTTTGTCTGTTACGGAGGACAGCAGAAGGGGAAGGCTGTCTCCAAGCAGAGGATGGCCCACTGGATAGTGGATGCCATCACCTTGGCCAATGAAGCACAAGGTGTGCCCTGCCCGCTCAGGTTGCGTGCTCACTCCACTAGGGGTGTCGCATCGTCCTGGGTGCTGGCTCGTGGTGCCTTGCTAGCAGACATCTGTAGAGCTGTGGGTTGGGCGACTCCCAACACGTTCCCTAGGTTTTATAGCCTACGTGTCAAACCGGTTTCCTCCTGTGTTCTCACCTTAAACGGGTAGTGGCATTGAGAGGCACGGCTCAGAGTCGGCTTGCGGCATTCTTATGCCTAATTCTCCAGAGAGTTCCTTGACCAGGCAAACCCTGTCGAGTCCTCCAGCACTCTGGCGTCCGGATGTGGTGGAGCGTCCGGCGCCAGGCCTTTCAGCCAATGAATTCTTGAAATTTGGTGTGAGGCTAGTGCCCATATGAGAGACCCTGCTGGGATCCCATATGTGTATTCCACGGCATGCTTATTAGAGCCATGTTTCCCCTGGCAGACCACGTTCTGCCGTCTCTAATGATGCAACCTAAGCCATCTCAGAGACTTCCATGTGCAATAGGGCCCTACGGGGTTACTTCACATGTCCAAATGTCACTTAACCCCCTCTGGGAGGAGGTGACTCCGCAGTGTGCCTCTTCCAAGCGGAAGGGCACACTTCCCAGTGTTATCCAAGTCCTACTGTTTGGGTTGCTCAAGAAACAACAGTAGTTGACCTTCTCTGTGTAGAACTCTGTCCTATCGTCTGCCTTATAGGAAGGATCAGGAGGCCTACACAGGGCACTGGAAGGGGCAGCTCCTGTGGCGCTTTGGTAGGGATCCCAATTTCGTCGGTCATCCGACGTGACTCAGAGTGACCGACTGAAAGGGAACGTCTCGGTTACGTATGTAACCCTCGTTCCCTGAAGGAGGGAACGGAGACGTCACATTCCGTCGCCACAGTCGCTGTACCACCGCTGAGCTGCCGGGTCACCGGCTCCTCAGCGAAAGCATGACTTAATGCAGTGCACCTGCTGCCTCTTATACTCCCGCTGTGATCAGCGGCATCTGGATGCAGTGATCGCATGCCAATGTCCATTGGCTCGTTTAGTTACACTCGAAGTGGATTGGTCTCTCTGGCGAGATCCCAATTTTGTCGGTCATCCGACGTGACGTCTCCGTTCCCTCCTTCAGGGAACGAGGACATACGTAACCGAGACTATTCCCCCACACAGCCATCACGAGGTGGTAAAACTGACAACACCCTCATTGTCTGGATTAGTTCCTCTCAACATGATAATAGCTAATCCAGTCAAGGGAAAAGAGAACTCCTATGTCTTGACGAACTGAAGAGTCATTTAAGCAACATACGGTTAAGAGCTACCTCGTGGACACTATGCATAAATCCATAGTAGAAGCCCAGAAACAGGAAAAGGCACATTTACGTGACACTCTCCAGGCCTGCAAACACCCAAGATCCATACAGCGTGACCCCCGAGGGCAGGGGTCTGCAACCTTCAACATCAAAAAAAGCCATTTTGACCCCTTTCCCACCGGATACAATTCTTGCACTTTAGGGCTGTGCGATTAACCCATAAGAACCCGGACCAATTTCTCCTTATAGGAAAATGATGGGTCATATAAAACAGACCAAATGGCCCACTTATAACATGTTTCTGCTGTTGTTTTTGAAATGCAACCCCTTCTTGTGAAAGATCTGTAATGTTACATATTGTGCGTTTATTTCTCAATTGAAAAAAAATACATTTTATAATTTTTTTGCTAAATAACAGATTTTTTTCCGGTTTATTTGCTTTTCCACAACATATTTACAAACCACATAACTGTAACCATTACATTGTACAACATCTCTTTTGTAACATATAAAAATTCTACATTTTCAGGTATATGGTTTAACCAGAAATTAATTTTTAGATTTTTTTTTTTTTCACAACTCGAAAATGTGCGAATTGAATAAAAATAAATAACTACCTCACACTGGAGGTTAAACATGTTAAACGTACACATAGATTTGTTAAAACATGCTTTGAAATGAGCAGCAGAAAATATAACGCTAAAATCAGCTAAATTAATTGAGCAGCTCATAAGGAATAGTTCACCCAAAAATGATTTTTTTTTTTTTTAAATCTAAAATTCTTTATCTGCTTACCGCAAGGGCAACCAATATGTAGTTGACTTCTTCAGTATTCCTCAGAATTCTTCAGTAGAACACAAAGATTTTTAACTCAAACCGTTGTAGTCTGTCAGTCATATAATTGCAGTCAATGGGACTCACGGCTTTGAGAGAAAAAAAAATAAAACATACATAGACCAAACCAAATTAAACCCTGTGGCTCGTGACGATATCCGTGCGGTGGATCATAGGTAAAAAAAAGATATAAATACTGTTCAGTTCAGTGCACAGACCGATCGTTTCGTGTCTTAGGACCTCAATGTATCGTCACAAGCCACAGGGTTTAATTTGGTCTGTGTATGTTTTTTTTTTTTTTTTTTTTTTCTCTCAAAGCCGTGAGTACCATTGAGTGCCATTATATGACTGACAGACTGCAATGGTTTAAAGGAATTAAAAATCTTCATTTGTGTTCTACTGAAGAAACAATGTCACCTACATCTTGGATGCCCAGTGTTGGGGAAAGTTACTTTTAAAAGTAATGCATTACAATATTGCGTTACTCCCTAAAAAAGTAACTAATTACGTTACTTAGTTACTTTTTATGGAAAGTAATGCGTTACGTTACTTTTGTGTTACTTTTTAAATATGAGCAGGGCTTGATTGTTTTTAATACAAGAAGTTCTAATTATAGCAAATGTAAAAGCCCTTTCACACCAAAAAGTGTAATGAATAAACCTCAGCCTGAAGAAAAAGTAAATTCACGTCTGTACAGTAGAAGTTCAACACTTTTCAGCAATATAAAAAAACAATGAAGCACAATTGTTAGTTTATCTAAAGTCATTTTTGCTTATTAGTATGATTGAACTGGATCATCAAAGGTCAGCAGCAAAGACATTGTTAATAAAATGGGATTAGATACATTTGTGTTGTTTAACATTTAATTATTGCAGGTGTGCGTCATATTCTGAGTTTGCATTTCACTGTTTTAATTCATTTTGATGAATACTAAATCTGTTTTTTTGCGAATGGGATGAATTTTAATGCACATTCACATTTAGTCTAGAACTACAGTAACAGCATGTTCACACAGCACACTGTCAGTCAATAATTGTGACCCTGGAGCACAAAACCAGTCTTAAGTCACTGGGGTATATTTGTAGCAATAGCCAAAAATACATTGTATGGGTCAAAATTATAAATTTTTCTTTAATGCCAAAAATCATTAGGATATTAAGTAAAGATCATGTTCCATGAAGATATTTTGTAAATTTCTTACCGTAAATATATCAAAACTTAATTTTTGATTAGTAATATGCATTGCTAATAACTTCATTTGAACAACTTTAAAGGTGATTTTCTCAATATTTAGATTTTTTTGCACCCTCAGATTCCAGATTTTCAAATAGTTGTATCTCAGCCAAATATTGTCCTATCATAACATGGAAAGCTTATTTATTCCTTTTCATTTATTTATAGCTTTCAGATGATGTATAAATCTCAATTTCAAAAAAATGACACTTAAGTCTGGTTTTGTGGTCCAGGGTCACAAATGGGAAAAAAAGTAACTGGCGTTACTTTACTAGTTACTTGAAAAAAGTAATATTATTACGTAACTCGCGTTACTTGTAATGCGTTACCCCCAACACTGTGGATGCCCTTCCGGTAAGCAATCCTTTGCCAGAAAGGGAAAGAAAGAAAGAAACACTGAAATTTTGAAACTTCATTACAAGCCATACAATTGTGAAAGTAATTTACTGAAACAAAGGAATCTTCCATAATAAAAGGCCCCCAAAAAAGAGCTACCATGTTAATCTTACTGCATGCACCCAAGTGTGAAAAGTGGCAAGTTTTCTTCTTTTTCTTTTTTTAATTTTTGAGTAGACATTCAAAAACAGGACCAATTCAACAGATTGAAAGTGATAATGTCTGTCAGTTTTACTGGAATCCATCTTTTTGTTGTCTTCCTCGGGAGAAGAAAAATAACAATTATAGTTATGACTACACTGGGTGAAACTGTTGAAGTGTCTCAAGTCAGATATGATTGTGTAATTCTTACCTGTAAGAAGGCGTGATTGTGTTAAAACTAAAAAGCTCCTGCAGTAATCTGAAAGTGAAAATCACAGTAAAGCACATGTTGATGCAGTACTTCAGCAATCATCATTTTACTTGAACCCAAGTCTACAGTTGGCCACAAACGGGCAAAATGACACCTCACCGGAAGTGGTGTTTCATTCTTCCTGTATCTATCTTCTGTGTATTGTGCAGATTCTGAGAAATCCAGAGCATTTTGCTTCATTATTTTCATTCTCATGTTGTCACCATGTCTTATTATAAATGCTGTCGACCTAATCAACATTTTACATCAAATCAATGGCTTAGCCATTTAACATGGAATATTGTTTTAGATTTAAAAAAATGTTTTAATTTAATACTTTTTAAATGTTTTAGTTTTCAAATTCAGATGTAATGTAATATGTAATATACTGTATATATATATATATATATAACTACACAAATACAATGCAGCACAGTGGTAAAGGGAAACGTTACCATATTACTAAATGTTTCATAATTAATGAACTTCACAATGATATCAATGTGTTTTCTGGTTCATTATTGTGAAGCTGCTTTCAAGCAATCTGTTCTGTGTAAACACTATATCGAGGGCTGAGAACCAGAAGGGCGTAAGACATTTCACCAACTTTACAGGAGGACCAAAACAAAAATGTACCACAGTTTGATCTGATTTTGTGTACTGATTTTAATCATTTCATTTCAGTTGTATAGGGTAAACATTTATATATAGTATACGTAGTCAGAGGGTCAGAGTTCAATGGTGCATGGGGAAAAAGAGAGGAGGGGGGGGAGAGACGGGAGAGAGTTGAGCTTCCTAACAGCCTGATGTATGAAGCTGTCCTTCAGTCTGCTGGATTTAACTAATTTAACTAATTTCTTGATGTTTGCTGATGTTTGTTTGCTTTGTTTTTAGACAATTTTTATAAAATTGTACAAGTAAACCCCATACAGGTAAAAACACACAAATATGTCATAGAATTATTTCCTTTGTGGTCCTCTTTTATGTCCAATAAAAACTATTATTTGCATGTGTTTATCAGTGTGTTTTTCTTTAAGAAATCACTGTTAGGTTATATGGCACATATCTTCACTCAGTTTTTCACCACACTCATCTACTATAAGGAATATAAATCAGGGAGGACACA
>JALXFT010004846.1:0-40001 GCA_023376895.1 Aspiorhynchus laticeps | reverse complement strand
CATAATCACAATTCATTTTACCAGTTGATAACTTTTTGTAAAATTTTACTTTTACCATTGACTATTTTACCATTGTTTTTTTTGTTTTGTTTGTTTTTTTAGTTTGTTGCCCTATATAAAAAGTTTAATTATATGGACAAATGTTTGTTGAATTAAACATTGATAAATCTATTTTAAAAAAAAGATAAAATAAAACATAAGTGTGAAGCCATTTACAAAATCTCACAGATTGTTTTCATTCAACAATAACAATTTAAATGTGTATTTCACCAACAATTTAACTCTGAACATCGTTGATATGTTTTATTATTTCTATTTGAATATGTCTGCACTTTTCTGATTTTAGCGTGTGAACGGGACTTTTATTTTGGAGGGGAGATATGACATCATAAGGCTGCACCACACTCCTGCTCTGTTGTGATTTGTCTGAAGAAAGGTTTGTGTTTTGAGCATTTGAACTGTTCAGCACTTTATGCTTCTAACGAGAACTCTTAAATTAATGTGTTATTACCGAAAGCAACATTGTAATGCTTTGTATAACATTTTAGAAGGTTTTATTTATTTATGTTTTTGAGGAAAATGCATCTGCACATGAGTAACACATTTATTTTCTTTGTTAATTATTCTCATCTTGTCCAAACTCACAGAAAAACATCCACGTGACACACTATTATAAAGATGGCGTTTATTAAAGAGGAGAGTGAAGACATTAGGATTGCAGAAGTATTCAGCATCAAACATGAAGATACTGAGGAACAAACAGGTTGGTTTCTTTCTCAAAGCTGAACTCAGTCATTTGATTCTTATTCACAGAAAAATTACTATTTAAAATGTTTTTGAAAGAAGTCTTTTATGCTCATCAAGCCTGGATTTAGCCTATTTGATCAAAAATACAGAAAAAAAACAATATTGTGAAATATTATTACAATTTAAAATAATGGTATTCTATTTTACTATTCTTGAAAATATATTTCTGTGATGCAAAACTGAATTTTCATCAGCCATTACTCCAGTCTTCAGTGTCACGTGATCCTACATAAATCATTATAATATGCTGATTTATTATCAACGTTACAAACAGTGCTTAATGTTTATTATTAGTAGTAATAGTAGTATTGTTATTATTATTATTTGATAAAATAAATGCAGGCTTGATGAGCATAAGAAATTTCTTTCAAAAACATTAAAAATAGTAATGGGTCCAAACTTTTGACTGGCACTGTATGTACATATTAATCAAACTTTATCTAAAGTAATCTTTTTTTGTTTCATGAAGATGTTGCTGTTGTTGTTATCATCATTTTGCTGTTTTATTTAATTTAATCCAAGTTTCATAATACCACTACCACTTCAGTAAGTGCTTTTATAATTTTTCCTAGCTGGGTATGAGCAGGATTTCTCCTCCCATTTAATCAACATTGACTACAGATATTGTCATATTATTAATATCAATAATATGATATTATGTATTGCATTGTTACCTTAAATATGACATATATTTACACAAATCAAGTGTAACAGAAAGACACGATCACTACCAAGCAGAAAAAAGTTTAGTTAGTTGAAACTGAAATTATAAGTGTTATGTTAGAGAAGATACACCTGAGATCCTTTATTTGAACCATTACAAATGTTCTAGTGTGTTTGCTTTTTAACTTTGAATACAAACTTCTCTGCTTTTACTTTTGTAGCTATTTTGCTAGTCAGCTCCCAACGCGATGTCATTTATTGAACGCGCAAATTCAAAGCATTGCGTCTGGGCACGTCAACTGCGCTCGCGCTCTTTTAAACTCGTAATAAAGTGGTCAATGATCTTTTCAGAAGTGACGCTGATCGACAGAACAATTTTATGTTTAGAATACATTGCAATCACTCCAAAAAAGATGACGACAAATCACACACCCGCATTAGGAGCTGTACTTCTTTGCCTGGCTATTTAGTCTTTTGCATCACATATTTCGCAGAACCTGAAGTGTGTTCTTTACGCAAACATTCAGAAGGTGGGACCCGCTTTGAAACTGCAACATTAATTGGTTTAATTGCAGATGAGTGACAATTCAGCAATATCCAATGAACAATGAGGCTAGAATTTCTGCCTGTCTTGACTGATGGACTGGCGTATATATAGCGCTATTAACAATACAAATTGTGTCAAAGCAACTTCACAATATCAAAATAGGAAAATAGTGTGTCAATAATGTAAATTGACAGATTAAACACTCAATTTTCAGTTAAAGGCAGTTCATCATTGAACTCAGAATCAGAATTAGCTTTATTGCCAGGTATGTTTGCACATACAAGGAATTTGTTTTATTGACAGTAGCTCCACAGTGCGACAGAATTACAGCGACAGGATAGGACACAGATAATAAAAAAATAATGTACAAATATACAAAATGGACAATATGCAAAATAGCACAAACACAATAAACAAAATAGACAATTCAGTATGTACAGGTATGTTAGGTGCTAATTTGAAATGTAATAAGTGTGTTAAATAAAAAATAAAAAGTATGATAGTGTTGCGTGTTTCATGTTTATTGTTAAGAGTTCAAATGTTCATGAGATTGATTGCCTGAGAGAAGAAACTGTTCCTATGTCTGGTTGTTCTGGTGCTAAGAGCTCTGTAGCGTCGACCAGACGGCAACAGTTCAAAGAGGGAGTGTGCTGAATGTGAGGTGTCCAGAGTGATTTTACCAGCTCTTTTGCTCACTCTGGATGAGTACAGTTCTTGGAGAGTAGGGAGGGTTGTACCAATGATTCGCTCAGCAGTCCGGACTACCCTCTGTAGTCTTCTGAGGTCAGATTTGGCAGCTGAGCTGAACCAGACAGATAATGAAGTGCAGAGGACGGATTTAATGATGGCAGAGTAGAACTGTTTCAGCAGCTCCTGTGGCAGGTTGAACTTCCTCAGCTGGTGAAGGAAGTACAGCCTCTGCTGGGCCTTTTTCACAATGGAGTCTATGTGAATGTCCCACTTCAGGTCCTGAGAGATGGTGCTGCCCAGGAATCTGAATGACTCCACTGCAGTCACAGTGCTGTCCATGTCAATGTCAATGTCAACTTTATTTATATAGCACCATTAAAAACAACAACTGTTGACCAAGGTGCTGAACAAAATATCAGAAACCTTCAATAAAACAAAAAAAACAAAACAATAACAACATGACAAATTTCACATTTAAAATTACTAAATACACAAATTAGCTAAATGCTAAGGAAAATAGATATGTTTTGAGCTTTCCCTTAAAATCATGTACCGTAGAAGCAGTTCTAATGTAAACAGGTAAACTGTTCCAGAGTTTCGGTGCAGCAATGGAAAAAGCACGATCACCTCTCAGTTTCAACCTAGCCCGCGGAACATTTAGTTGTCTCTGGTTGGATGACCTCAGAGACCTTACTGGATTGTGAATGGAGCGTAGATCAGACAAATATTCAGGTGCTAGACCATTCAAACATTTAAAAACCAGTAGCAACACTTTAAAATCAATTCTGAAACGGACTGGAAGCCAGTGCAGAGAAATTAAAACTGGAGTAATGTGTTCTCGTTTTCGAACACCTGTAAGAAGCCTGGCAGCGGCATTCTGTACCATCTGAAGACGAGCCAAAGATGATTGATTGATGCCCATATAAATGGAGTTACAAGTCTAATCTTGTTGAAACAAAAGCATGAATCACTTTTTCAAAATCCTTAAAAGAAAGGAATGGTTTTACCTTAGCTAGGACTCTAAGATGGAAAAAACTGGTTTTGACCACAGAACTAATCTGTTTGTCAAATTTAAGAGAGCTATCAAAAAACACACCCAAGTTCTTCACTAATGGTTTGACAAATGGAGACAGCAGACCAAAATCTAAACAAGAGGAGCTAAATGATGGTGAGTGGGGGGAGAGCAGGGGAGTTTCTCCTGAAGTCCACGATCATCTCCACTGTTTTGAGCGTGTTGAGCTCCAGGTTGTTAAGACTGCACCAGACAGCCAGCTCCTTTACCTCCTGTCTGTAAGCAGACTCGTCACCATCCTGGAGGAGGCCGATCAGTGTGGTGTCATCTACAAACTTCAGGAGCTTGACAGAGGGGTCTTTAGCTGTGCAGTCATTGGTGTAGAGGGAGAAGAGCAGTGGGGAGAGAACGCAGCCCTTAGGAGCTCCAGTGCTGATCGTACGGTTGCTGGATGTGTATTTTCCCAGCCTCACTAGCTGCTGCCTGTCTGTCAGGAAGCTGGTGATCCACTGACAGATGGAGGTGGGGACGGAGAGCTGAGTTAGTTTGGGCAGGAGGAGGTTTGGAATGATAGTGTTAAAGGCCGAGCTGAAGTCCACAAACAGGATCCTCACATAAGTCCCTGGTCTGTCCAGGTGTTGCAGGATGTAGTGCATTCCCATGTTGGCTGCATCATCCACAGACCTGTTTGCTCTATAGGCAAACTGCAGGGGGTCCAGTAAGGGTCCAATGATGTCCTTCAGATAAGCCAAAACCAGTTTTTCAAATGACTTCATGACCACAGATGTTAGACCCACAGATCTGTAGTCGTTAAGTCCTGTTATTAGGGCTGTGACGGTGGCAGATTTTTACCACCGCGGTGGTAAATGGACCAACTACCGCCGGTGGCGCGGTATTGTGTATATTTATATATATAATTCTGAAACGCAAAAATAAATAAATGAGGCGCAATCATCTATTAACAAACGTGCATGTTTATTTCAGCACTTCCGTCAGTGAACACTCAGCCTGCAAAACACTAAAATAAATATCAAAGAAATAATACAGTTAAATAGGAAAGTAGTTTTAAATAAAAAAGTTAAATACATCGTCTACCTCACGCGAGCGGCGCGGCGAGAACCCATTATTATCAGTGATGCTGTCTACAGATGCGGCGAGATAAGACATGACAAATCCCTCACAGTAAACTGCCTCGTCCTATTTATGACGTACTGACACAAAGTTCAAATGTCCTGTAGACAAACTCAACCTGTTGTGTTGCGATGCGGCGTCCTGTTTAGACACGGTTCACTGTACTGCCACTGAGCAAGTGGGCGTTAACTCCTCATCTGCACACGCTCTCTGTGGATTGCGGAATAGGATTCGCGGCGTATGTTGCCACATTTCTTGTTGGCATCTTCCATTTACCGTTGTCTCGTTCGTATTTTGCCAGTTTGGAGAAAGCCTCACAAATACAAACCTGACCAGCCGGGCGTTTGCGATCATGTGAACTTGAAGACACTTGTACAAACGCGGATGGGTGACATGAATGGAAATGATTCCAGATCGGTGATGTAGTATTTGGTTTCCCAACAAGGTCCATCGCTCATCACGAAATAAATTAGCTGAATGCAGAATAAACTATTTTCCTGTGCTCAAATCTGCTAATCTAAAGGAAACTTTGAGGTAATTTGTGAATTTGCATAGATTTATAGTCTAAATAAAACAATTTGCAACGGTTACTATTATTACACTTGTATATACAAAACTTTGTATTATGCTTGTTATAGAGTGTGTGACGTCACGTGCACTACCGCCGGTGGCAACAGACAACCGCGGTGACAACCGACCACCGCCGGTGACGCGGTTGTCACGGTGACACAGCTCCAGTGATCTGTTGAAGATCTGTGTGAAGATGGGGGCCAGCTGGTCAGCACAGGATTTCAGACAGTCTGGGCCTGGTGCCTTCCTTCTCTTGTTCTTTTTGAAGACCTGGCACACGTCATCTTCTCTTATCTGTAGTTCAGGTGTGGGGGGGTTGCAGGAGGTGTGAATGGTGTTTTTTCAAACCTGCAGTAGAACTCATTCAGATCGTCTGCCAGTTGTTGAGTCTCCACAGTGCTGGGGGATGGTGTCTTGTAATTGGTGATGTCTTTCAGACCTTTCAACACTGAAGCCGTGTCACTGGAAGATAATTGGATCCTTAGCTTAGCGGAATAATAACTCTTTGCCACTCTGATCTCCTTTCCCAGTTTGTATTTTACCTGTTTATACAAGACTCTGTCCCCATTCCTGTAAGCATCTTCTTTGGCCTGACAGAGCTGTCTGAGTTTAGCAGTGAACCATGGTTTGTCGTTGTTATAAGTTAGATGAGTCCTGGTAGGAATGCACATATCCTCACAGAAACTGATATAAGATGTTACAGTCCCTGTGAGCTCGTCCAGATCATTTGCAGCAGCTTCAAAAACACTCCAATCAGTAAGGTCAAGACAGGCTTGTAAAACCCGCTCTGTCTCATTAGTCCATCTCTTTACAGTCCTTAATATAGGTTTAACTGATTTCAGTTTCTGCCTGTAGGTCAGAATAAGATGAACCAAACCGTCATCAGAGAGTCCTAAAGCTGCCTGTGGGACAGAGTGATATGCATCCTTTATTGCTGTGTAACAGTGATCCAGTATACAGGTGCATCTCAATGAATTAGAATGTCGTGAAAAAGTTCATTTTTTCTTGTAACTTATTTCAAAGAGTGAAACTTTCATATATTTTAGATTCATTACATGTAAAGTAAAACATTTAAAGTTTTTTTTGTTTTAATTTTGATGATTAGAGCTTACAGCTCATGAAAGTAAAAAAATCAGTATCTCAAAATATTAGAATATTTATATTTGAGTTTCAATAAATGACCATACCTACAGTATAAATTCCTGGTATCTCTTGTTCTTTGAAACCACAACAATGGGGAAGAGTGCTGACTTAGCAATGATCCAGAAGACGAACATTGACACCCTTCACAAAGAGGGTAAGTCACAGAGGGTCATTACTGAAAGGTGTGGCTGTTTACAGAGTGCTGTACCAAAGCATATTAAATGCAAAGTTGACTGGAAGGAAGAATTTGGGTAGGAAAAGGTGCACAAGCAACAGGAATGACCTCAAGCTTGAGAATAGTCAAGCAAAGCTGATTCAAACACTTGTGAGAGCTTCACAAGGAGTGGACTGAAGCTGGAGTCAGTGCATCAAGAGTCACCACGCTCAGACGTCTTCAGGAAAAGGGCTACCAAGCCACTTCTGAACCAGAGACAACTTTAGAAGAATCTTACCTGGGCTGTGGAGAAAAATAACTCAGTGGTCCAAAGTCCTCTTTTCAGATGAAAGTAAATTTTGCATTTCATTTGGAAATCAAGGTCCCAGAGTCTGGAGGAAGAGTGGAGAGGCACAGAATCCATGTTGCTTGAAGTCCAGTGTGAAGTTTCCACAGTCAGTGATGATTTGGGCTGCCATGTCATCTGCTGGTGATGGTTCACTGTGTTTTCTGAAGTCCACAGTCAACGCAGCCATCTACCAGGAAATTTTAGAGCACTTCATGCTTCCTTCTGCTAACAAGCTTTATGGAGATACTGATTTCATTTTCCAGCAGGACTTGGCACCTGCCCACACTGCCAAATGTACCAAAAGCTGGTTCAATGACCATGGTGTTACTGTGCTTGATTGGCCAGCAAACTCGCCTGACCTGAACCCCATAGAGAATCTATGGGGTATTGTCAAGAGGAAGATGAGAGACACCAGACTCAACAATGCAGATGACCTGAAGGTCACTGTCAAAGAAACCTGGGCTTCCATACCACCTCAGCAGTGCCACAAACTGATCACCTCCATGCCACGCCAAATTGAGGCAGTAATTAAAACAAAAGGAGTCCCTACCAAGCATTGAGTACATATACAGTAAATGCACATACTTTCCAGAAGGCCAACAATTCACTAAAATTTTTTTTTTTTATTGGTCGTATGAAGTATTCTAATTTGTTGAGATACTGAATTGGTGGGTTTTTGTTAAATGTGAGCCTAAATCATCACAATTAAAAGAACCAAAGACTACTTCAGTCTGTGTGCATTGAATTTATTTAATACACGAGTTTCACAATTTGAGTTGAATTACTGAAATAAATTAACTTTTCCACGACATTCTAATTTATTGAGATGCACCTGCATTACTTTCTCTGGTGGGACATGTAACATGCTGTTTGTATTTTGGCAGTTCACGGGAAAGATTTGCTTTATTAAAGTCCCCTAGAATGATTAAAACAGTGTCTGTGATCTGATCAGCTAGTTTCTGTAAAGCTGAGCTCACGTGCGAATGTAGACACTCATGAGAATGAACGAGCAGAACTCCCGCGGAGAGTAGAAAGGTTTACAGTTGATAAAGCTATTCTAGACCTGAACAGCACATCTTCTTTAACACTGTTACATATGTACACCACCTTTCACTGATGTAGAAGCATGTCCTGCTGCCGCACGCTTTCCCCGTTGAATCCGCATCGCAATCTGCTCTGATCAGCTGGAAATTAGGCAGATGTAACGCGCTGTCTGGAATGGCGCTGCTCAGCCAGATTTCCGTGAAACACAGAGCAGCAGAGTTTGAAAAGTCCTTGTTTAACCAGGAAAGCAGAAGGAGTTGGTCCGTTTTGTTGGGTAAAGAGCGGAGATTAGCCAGATGGATGCTAGGCAATGGCATTCGAAATCCGTGCTGTCTGAGCTTCACGAGCGCGCCGGCTCACTTCCCCCGTCTAAAGCGTCTAAAAAGCGCTGCAGCTCCGCCGACTACTATGTTCAGCAAAACATCCAAATAATCGAAAACCGGTTGGAGATATTGTGGTGTGTTCTGCCAAATGTTCAGCAGTTCTTCCCTGGTGAAATTGATCGTGTTTGACAAACAAAAAAACAGGAAAAACTAACAAAAACACTAAAACAACTGGAGAGCCAAGCACAATGGCTGCCATGCGCTTTAAATGGTATCTGTGCAATCAAGTCGACGATATTGCTGGAAATGAAGTGTCCCCAACTAAGCAAGCCAGAGGCGATAAAACCTTGGGAGAAACCAGGCTCAGTCGGGGGGCCAGTTCTCCTCTGGCCAGATGAACCAGCAGTTGTGCAGAGGACTCATCTGGTTCCTGTGGTCTTGTCCCAGTGGCCGTCTAGGTGACGAGGTTTTGAATATCTAGGTATTGTGCTGAAAGGTGCTCCACGCATTCTGTTTATCATCATTTACAGGCCTCCAAAATACTCTCCAGCCTTTGTTGAAGAGTTCACAGAACTGTTATCAATGATTTCCTCAGAGTTTGACTGTTTTGCTATTGCAGGGGATTTTAATATTCACATAGATAATGCAGAAATCAAAACTACAAAATAAATTATAACTGTTTTAAACACTTTTGACCTGATTCAGCATGTGCATGGACCCACACACAATCGTGGACACACTCTAGATTTACTCATCAGTAGGGGTCTAAACATTTCATCCACTGTTATGAAGGATGTAGCACTGTCTGATCACTTCTGTATTTTATTTGATATATTGATCTCTGTCACCACTGAATCTAGATCTGTCTCTGTCAGAAAGAGATGCATTAATGAGAACACTAGTGTGCTATTTATGAAGGCAATATCTTTAACACCAAGCATTTCTGCAGACTCTGTTGATCTTCTCCTGGATTCATTTAACTTAAAAGTTAAGAACCGTAAGGGGGGGGGGGAAGTTAGGACAATTCTAAGGGCCCAACGATGAGGGGGGGGGGCCCCGAGGGGGAAACGTGATTTCTACCGAGGGGAACGCTAGAGCCCTACATTTCAACCCGGCCCCGACGGGCCCCGACTTTTTTACGCCTCTAGGGCCAGACTTCGATCGGGCCAATTTTCATGTCATAGTTCAGACGCGGGCCGGGCCCTGGGCCTGTTTTAGGCTTCTCCTTATTTTTATATTTTAGACATCCATCAATTAATGATGAAAAAAAATTGCCGCGCTGGTGGAAACAGCACGAGACAGTGCCGCGACTGTCAAGAGCGGCTCAACAGTGTTTAGAGTCCCGCAACAGCAGCGAGTGCCATCAGCGCAGCTGAAGAATTCTGTGTTCAAATGCACGCAATAGGCTAAAGCTTTTCGCAAAGCCCCAGCAAAAGTAATTACCATGAATGTGTCAAGGGGAAATAGACATGAATTATTTACTAATAAACTAGTGTTTTCTGTGTCAGTGAAGATGAAGATGACGATCCTGACTCGCCATCTCCTCATTAGACGCGCCTTTAGAGAGAAGTGCATCTTCACGGATTATGATTATAATAAAAGAGTTTTTGTTTTCGATTAGATTTTTTTAGTTAAATAGTCATTTAAAGCTTTCTATAGATATATTTATCATGTCTGTGCGGCATGTATTCGCTGACTTTCGGTTCATTTTTGTGAAGCGCTCCTGTTCTAGACGAGACGGCGCATCGTTTTCTTTATTTTATAAAATTATTTTATAAAAAGTTTTGTTGATAGTGTGAGTGCACACAAATAAAAGTAGGCCCTTTACAGTTCCGAATGACGCATTACTCTTACCTTTTATGAGCAAAACATTACGGCGTAAGTTGTTTCCATTGGAAAAAAATGCAATTGATTGCGCTGGTGCCTCCATGTCCTGCGCTTTAACTTCCACTCTCCGCACAAACTAGGATGCAGCACACATTTATCTAGGTTTAACGTTTAAGTTGTATGCTTGAACTGTTTTAGTATATCTATAGCTATTATTTTAGGCAAGTCGTGATGATTTGAGAAGGCTAAATTGATCAAACATGGCTATGATCAGCCTGCCGGTCTGCCGCTGCCCGCTTGATCGTAACTTTAAGAAAGAAAATACTTTTTTTTTTTTTTTTTTTATCAATATTTTTTTTTTTTTCACACACAACATCACAACATAACATCCATTCAAAACAAACAAAACTAAACAACAGACACATACTCAATATTTTAAAGATCCAATCAAAGGGGAGAGAGAGAGGGAGGGAAAAAGTAACAACAAAACAGGTCCTTCCTTTATATAATCACATATGTTAGAAAAAAAATAGAAATTAAGTAATCATAATATGCAATCCAATATGCCTCTCCACACACGTGCGGCGCACACCGGTTCTGCATCGTTGTCCTCCTCGCAGCCGCAAAACCAGCAAACAGCCTTCTCCTTTGTATTAAGCTTATAGAGAGACCAGAATCAACATCAAGAAGACACACACTGGTATTAGCAAAACAATTAGTCCGTAGTGAGGAGGATAAAACCAGGTTTACATGCGTCCATAGATTCATGACAACATGACACCCCCAAAACACATGAAAAAAACCCCAAAAAAACCAGACGCAGTGTTACATATCAGGGCACCAGAAATGATGTTTTATTAACAAAGTTCGGGAGGAGCACGTTCAGATAATTAACCTAATTAACACAAGAGGAGCACAATCAGTAATCAACCCAGTTAACAAGATAAGAGGTGTGTATATATACACAGCAGACTTACCTCTGTTCCTTGACAGTTTTCCAGCATTCGGTCTGCTCCTTTTGCCATTACATCACAGACCAACAAACTTTTCCAGTCTAAACAACGAGACTTATACTGGGGATTTTTTCCGAGCTCCAGGTTTCGTCGCGGCCGCTGGCTGCTCTCTGCCCGACCAGCCACACGCTCTACACGATGCCAAGGCTTAACCTCGCCTCCACCGGTGTCACTTCCAAACGTCTTCCCCGGCATCCTCGTATCATTCGGCCGGGCCAACAATTCCTCCGATTGGAAAGTGGATCGTATTGAAGTCTGAGGCAAACGCTGATTAATTCCGACGCACCGTCCTCGCGGAGGGTAAACAAAGCGGATCTGTACGATCTAAGTTATTCGTCTCTGCAATCAGCCAACCTCATTCCTAAATCCAACCCAGCAGGGCGGGCAATATTTCGAGCAAAGCTCGCAAGGCCCCGAACTCACCTCGCTCGACACCACCATCGCCCCACACAAAACACGGCTCTCCTTAAGCGCTGGGTTGCAGCGGCAGGCTTTCAACGAGCCTGGGCAACGCCCCAGATCTCACCGTGGCAAAGCCTCAATCGCTTCCCTCTTCGGCTCAACTTTTCACCGCGGCTCTACCGGCCACATTGTCGTATGCAGCCAGGCCTCCAGCTCTTGTAGCAGCAGTTGCTAGCGCGAGGCTGCCTCCGCTAGCGGCGCAGGCCGTGTTGCAATATACATTTTTAGATAAAGTCGCAAAATGGCAGGTAATTTGTTGCTAAACGTTTTAAATGACGTTGTGACAAAAGGATGTTAATGTCGTTTTGTAACCATGACGCAAAAAGCTGCGTAAAATAAACAAATGAAATTACCCAGATTTCTGAATTAATTTCCACTAGCATCTTAATATAAATTACATATTTCACTCCGATAAACGGATGAAGAAAATATATATTTAAAAAAAAAAAAAAAAAAAATCTACTCCACTTCCCCACAGTTTTAAATGTGTTCTTTAATTCAGTTGGGAAGTCATGCTGTGACTATGGATCTGCCGTCAGTCACACGGTATCACCTCACGTGAATACGCAGGCCAGAGTTCACCAAGCTTTAACTTTGGAATGCAGTGAAATGTAAAACTTTTGCACAAGCCTGCGCTTCCGGTCTGACGCATTGGCATGCATAGGAATGGAAGTCAATGGAACGAAAAGTACAGCGTGACTGCCCCTTAAAGCAGCTGAAGCAAGCGTGAGGCTGCCTCCGCTTGCAGAACAAGCCCTTACATCTCAGTCTTTCCCACTACTACTTCCAAACTTTTTCTTTTTCAGTGGCCTCCAGCTCCCATTGCAGACGCTAGCGTGAGGCTGCCTCCGCTAGCAGTGCAGGCTATACAGGTTCTTCAGGACTCCCTTCCTGTGGCCTACAGCTACAGCAGGCAAAGCAAGCGTGAGGCTGCCTCCGCTTGCAATACAGACCCACACATCTTTCTTTTACTCCATTTTTCTCTTACGCTTCTATCAATTTCCCACCTCAAGTGATATTAAGCGTGAGCCTGCCTCCGCTGACAATTGCGACCCCTGCTCCTCTCCCTCACAGCTCTCTACTTCATTTAAAGTCACAATACTCTTTTCATTGCAGTATCACTGCCTGTCCCACCAAATGCTGTTGCCTCGAAGCCATCTCCAGTGGCTCATAACATCTGAACACAGATCCTGACAGGTGCAGACATAGACCCCTTATCTAAGGCCATCACCAATGATTAATTTGGTAACAGAGCTATTGATATCACTTAATATCAAAGCGCGAAATAAACCACGAGCATGCAATGTCATGGTCAGTTAAGATATGAAGTTACCAAAAAAGGCAATTAAAGCTGCCTTAAAACTGTGCATGCATGTAATATGTTATATGAGTCACATTTAAGAACATGTCTCTGAAATGGTTTTCAAAACTGTCCCGGAGCAGCCCAGCACTGTCTCCCTCATCTAACACACCCGATTCAACTCGTAAGCTCATTAGTACAGACTGAAATGGGTCAGAAAAGGTAAAGAGAGTTGAGAGGAAATACGATGCGTGTCAGGTCCGCGTCACCTTCAGCAGCAACAGCTCATAAATAAAATGGAAGCCAAAACAAAATAACTCGGCTTCTCCACATTCAATTCAAATGTCCACTTAATTTTTATTATATGGCCATTTCTTTATGACAGAAATGCTACAGCAATTGTAATTCCTTGAATGTGGACATCAAAACTTGCCATTTTTCTGAGTTCAGTCGTTTCACAGAAATAATCTGTTCAGATTTCCCCATAGGCGGCGTGAATTAAATGAGGGTTCATGATCAGCCCTTTCGACGCCCCGCCTTCTCCATTTCGCTTTAGCCCATTGGAGTGGCTACTAGGAAAATTATTGGGTAAGAAACACCTTCTAACCGATCTGTCAGCTCCGCATAACTCCCTGTTTTCAAGCATAAAACACCTCGATTCCTCTTGACAAATCTCTCTCAATAGTAGGACATTGATCATGCAATAAATATGATGAAATCATGCACTTGGCTGGCAAAAGTCGAAATCGCCTCAGCTTTCAAAACTAGGTCTATCCATCCAGATTCATGGCACTTATTTGGGGTACCCTGGCACAGGAAATTCTATTTTTCATGCGCTTAACTTTCGGATGCAAAGCAGCACCAAGATTTTCTGATGTGTCATCAGAAGCAGCTTATTGGATTTGTCAAACAATTACGCAAAGTAATCCTCATAAACTGTTCTGAGTATTGAACTCCCTGTCAGATGCTGCAAAAGCGCTCCCGGTCAGGGAAACATTGGCTTTTCCGTCTATCTACTAATGAGGCTTACCCGTCTGACACAGTGGGTATTGAACTCCCGTCAGATGCTGCAACTGCCTCCCGGTCAGGAAAACATTGGCTTTTCCGTCCTTCTACCAACGAGGCTTACCCGCCTGACACAGTGAGTATTGAGCTCCCGTCAGATGCTGCAACTGCCTCCCGGTCAGGAAAACATTGGCTTTTCCGTCCTTCTACCAACGAGGCTTACCCGCCTGACACAGTGAGTATTGAGCTCCCGTCAGATGCTGCAACTGCCTCCCGGTCAGGAAAACATTGGCTTTTCCGTCCTTCTACCAACGAGGCTTACCCGCCTGACACAGTGAGTATTGAGCTCCCGTCAGATGCTGCAACTGCCTCCCAGTCAGGAAAACATTGGCTTTTCCGTCCGTCTACCAAACGAGGCTTACCCGTCTGACACAGTGGGTATTGAACTCCCGTCAGATGCTGCAAGTGCCTCCCAGTCAGGAAAACATTGTTTTTTCCGTCCGTCTACCAAACGAGGCTTACCCGTCTGACACAGTGGGTATTGAACTCCCGTCAGACGCCACAAGTGCCTCCCAGTCAGGAAAACATTGGTTTTTCCGTCCGTCTACCAAACGTGGCTTACCCGTCTGACACAGTGGGTATTGAACTCCCGTCAGACGCCGCAAGTGCCTCCCAGTCAGGAAAACATTGGCTTTTCCGTTCGTCTACTAACGAGGCATACCCAGCCGACACAGTGAGTACTGAACTCCCATTGGACGCCACCAAGGTTTTGCAGCCGGCATTCAAAAAAAAAAAAAAAAAAAAAAAATTCCATCGGCCGGCAAGGTCCATCCATTTGACGCTGCGAGCTGCTCCCGTCAAAGCTACATGGACCTTCCCGGTCAGTCAATTCAAGCCCGTCCACTATGCCATCGACCAGTAGGGCTCACCCATCCGACGCCGTGAGCTGCTCCCGGCAGAGAAGCGGTGTGAGCCCTCCCGATCGGGCTTCCCAAATCATGTTGCTCCTCGTCCATCAGCCAGTGGGGCCCATCTTCCCAGCGCTGTGAGCTGCTCCCGTTGGAGGCAGTACGGGCCCCTGGTCAGACAACCCAAACACGCTGCTCCTCCGTCATCGACCAGTAGGGCTCACCCATCCGACGCCGTGAGCTGCTCCCGTCAGAGAAGTGGTGTGAGCCTTCCCGATCGAGCGCCCCAATCACGCTGTTCCTCGTCCATAGGCCGGTAGGGCCCGGTCACCCGGCGCCGTGAGCTGCTCCCGTCGGAGTTCGTATGGGCCCTCCCGGTCAAGAGACTAAGTTTCTTCCTGAAACGCTAGCCCGCCAAATTTTCTGCGCTAATTTTGGGGGGTTATTCGTCGGGCGGCTGTCCTTTGCTATGTTGCTTTTGGGGGGTAATCAGGGTTCGGGCCAAAGTTCCGAGCTCGGAGCCCTCCCCTCGGACAGCACGCCAAATACGTATAAACTTTATTCTATTTATTATATGTAAGTGTGAACTAGTGAAATGATGTTTTATTAACAAAGTTCGGGAGGAGCACGTTCAGATAATTAACCTAATTAACACAAGAGGAGCACAATCAGTAATCAACCCAGTTAACAAGATAAGAGGTGTGTATATATACACAGCAAACTTACCTCTGTTCCTTGACAGTTTTCCAGCATCCCTCCGCCACCCCTTCTCCACACTTACAACTATTCCTGTCCTAACCTATGGGGGGGTATTCAGGGTTCGGGCCAAATTTCCGAGCTCGGAGCCCTCCCCTCGGACAGCACGCCAAATACGCATAAACTTTATTCTATTTATTATATGTAAGTGTGAACTAGTGAAATAGATTTACGGTGTAAATATTCTAACACACAGGTTCGTTTAACAGCAGAATTTAAGCCAGTCACATTCAGTAATAAAATATTTAGAGTATACATTAAATATTCATAATCCCAAAATTGTATTCAATAAATGAAGAGAAGTAAAAGCACTCCCATTCTGTAAATGACATGTGAACGTTAGTATGCGTTCTAGATATCAAACCACCTAGATGAAAAATCCCCTTAGAAACAAGGTAAAGTAAATAAAAGCATGAATATCTGTTGTAAAAAATAAAAGCAACACAGTCTTGCCAGCAAAGGGACAATTGCATTGAATAAACACTATCCCAGGAGGAGAGAGGAAAGAAGAAAAAAGAAAAAAGAGATCTAGCAAGCATCCATATCCCTCCCGCCTCCATCTTCTTCTGGGCAGCCGGCATCTCCTCCATCCCGGCCGCCAAGCCCCTCCCGCCGGGCTGAAGAGAGGGGGGCCGCCGCCCTCCCGCTGCCCTGTGGATCCGCAGCAAATGTCCCATTCTGTGACAAGGAGCTGACAAAATCCTCCACTTTCCGAAACGAATCGAAGCTTCTTTGTTCACCCCCGTGCCATAGCTTAATTACCGCCGGATAAGCGAGGAAGGGCTGGAGACCAAGCGCCGTCATCGACCTCAAAACTGGAACCAAGCTTTTTCTCTTGGCGGCTGTAACTGGACTAAAGTCAGGAAAAAATAATAGCGTGACATTGTCCTGCGTGCATTTCACCGGATAAGCCTGCCGAGCACCTTTCAGAATCTCCGATCGGTCATGCCATCTTAGCACACGGAAGATGAGAGTACGCGGCCAATCTGAGTTTTTCCTTCCATCATACACGCGGTGTGCCTGGTCAATCTCGATGTTACGACCTTTCAGGGAAGGAATCAAAATGGAGAGATTAACTCTGAGGAAACCAGCCACATCGGAGCCCTCCAGCCCCTCTAGTAACCCCACCAGCCTCACGTTATTTCTTCTGCTGTTATCCTTCATATCCGTCATCTTCTCGGTGAGTCACTCTAGCTGATTTCTTAAGTCCGTGACTGCACTCCTATCCTCACATGCAGTTGCCTGAACAGAATCAACGCGGTCACGTGTCTGCTTCGCCGTGGCAGCCATGGCCTCAAACTCCTCTCTTAGCTCTTTAACAGAATTGTTAGTCGCTTGTATGTCCTCACGCAGTTTACGTAATGCTGGAATCAGCACAGAGTCCACAGCATCTATTACTGCCGAAGTCACAACCGAATCCAAAGTGCTTTGTTGCTCTTTAAATGTTAACTTGATACCGTTAGCAATAGCAACGTCGATATCCTCTCTGGAGATGGTGGAATCCCTGAATCTTTTCTTTATTGGCGATTGCCCAATCTCTCTTTTCCGATCGCCTTTGACTGTTGAAGCACTCATGATGAGTCCGATGCAAAGTGGTTTGAAATTTACTGACAGGATTATAAAATATTTGACAAAGTCAGTAGAGCGAAAGACCACGCGTGCATCAAGGTCGAAGGGTCACGTGATCCAAGAAAAGACTTATTTAACGAACAAAAAATGCTCCAAACTTTTTTCTAAATTAACTTAATTAAAAAAGAGAAACGAAATATAATCACTTTGCCATTACATACAAAACTGAACTATTTTAATAGCTGAAACAGTATAATTTGATTTGTGAGAAGGGGGAAAAAGACGGACTCGGGCTGGTAATTCGGTTAAACTGTTGTACACGTGCCGGGCTAGGGCCTGAGCTCTACCGGAACGTGTATTCCACAACGCCCCCCCCCCCCCCCCCAATGCAATGAGTTTGCTTCCTTCTTTTCAGAGAAGATCAGTAATATCAGAAAGGAGATTTGCACATCTTCTAGTAATGCAGAGGTCACACAGATTTGACCGCAATCTCAAAAAGAAGTGACTATGTCCGTTTCTGAAGCAATTGATAGCAAAATTTTGGAAGAAATGGTACAGCATCTTAAGTCGTCAACCTGCTATCTTGACACACTTCCCACATCCTTTTTCAAAAGTGTGCTTAACTGTTTAGAAGCAGATCTCTTAGAAGTGGTGAACGCCTCACTTCTTTCTGGGACTTTTCCAAACTCCCTGAAAACTCCAGTTGTTAAGCCCCTTCTGAAAAAGCGCAATCTTGATAACAGCATGTTGAGCAACTATAGACCAATATCAAATCTCCCTTTCATAGGTAAGATTATTGAAAATATAGTTTATAATCAGCTGAACAACTACTTAAACTCAAATGGATACCTGGATAATTTTCAATCTGGTTTCCATGTGCATCACAGCACAGAGACGGCACTCATTAAGATAATAAATGATATTCACTTTACTTCTGATTCTGGCAAAATATCAGTGCTGGTACTACTAGATCTTAGTGCTGCGTTTGACACTGTCGATCATAACATACTTCTAGAGAGACTGGAAAACTGGATCGGGCTTTCTGGGATGGCACTCAAATGGTTCAGGTCATACTTAGAAGAGAGAGGTTATTATGTGAGTATAGGAGAGCATAAGTCTAAGTGGACGTCCATGACATGCGGAGTCCCACAAGGCTCAATTCTTGCACCGCTCTTGTTTAGCTTGTATCTGCTCCCACTAAGTCAGATAATGAGGAAGAACCAAATTGCCTATCACAGCTATGCTGATGATACCCAGATCTACCTAGACTTATCTCCAAATGACTATAGCCCCATTGACTCCCTCTGCCAATGCATTGATGAAATTAACAGTTGGATGTGCCAAAATTTTCTTTAGTTAAACAAGGAGAAAACTGAAGTCATTGCATTTGGAAACAAAGATGATTCTCAAGGTGAATGCATACCTTGACTCTAGGGGTCAAACAACTAAAAATCAAGTCAGAAATCTTCTGGAGACAGACCTTAGTTTTAGCAGTCATGTCAAAGCAGTAACTAAATCAGCATACTATATTCTCAAAATCATTGCAAGAATTAGATGTTGTGTTTCCAGTCGAGACTTGGAGAAACTTGTTCATGCCTTTATCACCAGCAGGGTGGATTATTGTAATGGTCTCCTCACCGGCCTTCCAAAGAAGACCATTAGACAGCTGCAGCTCATCCAGAACGCTGCTGCCAGGATTCTGACTAGAACCAGAAAATCTGAGCATATCACACCAGCCCTCAGGTCCTTACACTGGCTTCGAGTTACATTTAGGATTGGCCTAAGACTTAAATACTGTTTGGCCGATGTGTTCGAGGCAGGACTTTTAGTTTGACGGCGCGGTGGACTTTTGTTTTGACGGCGCTGAGAACGGCAGCACCTGAGCACACAGTGCTCATATTCTCCCTCTTGTTCACAATGGCCTAAGACTTAAATACATTGCAGATATGCTCACTGAATATAAACCTAACAGACCACTCAGATCATTAGGATCGAGTCAGTTAGAAATACCAAGGGTTCACACAAAACATAGGTAGTCCGCTTTTAGCTATTATGCCGCCCGCAGTTGGAACCAGCTTCCAGAAGAGATCAGATGTGCTAAAACATTTAAATCCAGACTCAAAACTCATCTGCTTAGCTGTGCATTTGTTGAATGAACACTGTGCTACGTCCAAACTGACTGCACTGTATTTGATGTATAATCATTTTCTATTTAACTGTTTTAAATTTCATTTTAAATAAATTTCTATATCATTTTAAAATTCATTGTTTTTATTATTATTAGTGCTGTCAAAGTTAATAACGCATTAACGCAAATTAATTTTAAAGGCACTAATTTTTTTAACGCGCGATTAACGCAGCACGTATTTTCTGTTTGACCCGTGGCCTAACCCGTAGTTGGAGAAATGGAGATGCACAGTGTTGCCATCTTAGCAACATTGCAGACACCTTTAGCGACTTTTTTCCCTTCAAAAAAGCGCCCAAACCTAGTTTCTGAGAATCACCGGTGCTGCCGTGCGAGGTCTTGCTCTCCCAGCGCGCGCACCCACCTCTCTCTCTCTCTCTCTCTGCGTCTGCTCAGTTTCTCTTCAGCGCGCACACACACCTCTCTCTCTCTGCGTCTGCTCAGTTTCTCTTCAGCGATCAGCAGAGAGGAGCAGCGCTTTAATTCAGTTAAACACAGATATTATGTTGCTTTTCTAATTTTACATGCAAGTATAGCCGAAATCACAGCACAGCTATTGTCTTTATCTTATGTGTATTTGATTTCATCAGACGACGGTGCGATTTATCATGATTTTTTTGTGCAGATTAACATCTTGGAAGGGAGAGCTGTTTATGTAGGCTTAATGGGTCGCGTTTCAGTCACTATTTCATATTCATTCCGTTGTCTGACAACAGAAACAGTAAAATATACCAATGAAAACAGTTTTATTGAGAATTTAGCTTCATCAAAATACAGTATGTGGCACAGAGAGGCAAACAAATGTAATAATAAATAATAAATGTATATTTTGCATTTTCAGAAGAAGAGCTGCCCTGTATGCAAAAATATAAACAGGTTTGTGTCCGTAAATTGCTCAGTGCAAAGAAAGAGAAGTAATGGGAACCTGGCATTTATTTTTTTCATGTGTCTAATAGACATGAACAAGTTCTTTGAAAAACATCTATGACCTTTGAAACATACTCTTCATGCTCTATGTTGACTATGGTAATTAATACTTTAAAAGTATTAATTTAAGGTACATTTAGAACAAATAAAAATGTGTGATTAATCTCGAGTTAACTCATGACAATCATGCGATTAATCGCGATTCAATTTTTTAATCGATTGACAGCCCTAATTATTATTAATTCCTTGTTTTTATTGCTGTGAATGACTATTTCACTTTCTTTTATGTAAAGCACTTTGAATTACCACTGTGTATGAAATGTGCTATATAAATAAACTTGCCTTGCCTTGCCTATATTACTAATTAAAGGAATCGTTATAATACTTTTTGTATACATTTTAATTCCTTTGTTAACAGTGAACAAGAGGGAGAATGTGAGCACTGTGTGCTCAGGTGCTGCCGTTCTCAGCGCCGTCAAAACAAAAGTCCACCGCGCCGTCAAACTAAAAGTTCCGCCTCGAACACATCGGCCAAACAGAAAAACTTATCGGCCGATCCCGATATTTGAAAAATGACAAATATCGGCCAACCACTACTCTGTATACTTGGTTGAAGTTTATGGCATTAACTATTTACTATTTTTTTGTGTTATTGTGTCAGAAATGTGGGATATTCATATAAAATTTTATTATATTATAAATTTTTCCATTATAGCACTTTTTACAGTACAGATTGTGTCAAAGCAGCGTTAACAGCTCTTTAAAAATACAGGTGCATCTCAATAAATTAGAATGTCGTGGAAAAGTTCATTTATTTCAGTAATTCAACTCAAATTGTGAAACTCGTGTATTAAATAAATTCAATGCACACAGACTTAAGTAGTTTAAGTCATTCATTCTTTTAATTGTGATGATTTAGGCTCACATTTAACAACAACCCACCAATTCTCGACAAATTAGAATACTTCATAAGACCAATAAAACATTTTGTTTTAGTGAATTGTTGGCCTTCTGGGAAGTATGTTAATTTACTGTATATGTACTCAATACTTGGTAGGGGCTCCTTTTGCTTTAATTACTGCCTCAATTCGGCGTGGCATGGAGGTGATCAGTTTGTGGCACTGCTGAGGTGGTATGGAAGCCCAGGTTGCTTTGATAGCGGCCTTCAGGTCATCTGCATTGTTGGGTCTGGTGTATCTCATCTTCCTCTTGACAATACCCCATAGATTCTCTATGGGTTCAGGTCAGGTGAGTTTGCTGGCCAATCAAGCACAGTAACACCATGGTCATTGAACCAGCTTTTGGTACCTTTGGCAAGGTGGGCAGGTGCCAAGTCCTGCTGGAAAATGAAATCAGCATCTCCATAAAGCTTGTCAGCAGAAGGAAGCATGAAGTGCTCTCAGAAAACAAAGTGGACCAACACCAGCAGATGACATGGCAGCCCAAATCATTACTGACTGTGGAAACTTCACACTGGACTTCAAGCAACATGGATTCTGTGCCTCTCCACTCCTCCTCCAGACTCTGGGACCTTGTTTCCAAATGAAATGCAAAATTTACTTTCATCTGAAAAGAGGACTTTGGACCACTGAGCAACAGTCCAGTTCTTTTTCTCCACAGCCCAGGTAAGACGCTTCTGACGTTGTCTCTGGTTCAGAAGTGGCTTGGTAGCCCTTTTCCTGAAGACGTCTGAGCGTGGTGACTCTTGATGCACTGACTCCAGCTTCAGTTCACTCCTTGTGAAGCTCTCACAAGTGTTTGAATCAGCTTTGCTTGACAGTATTCTCAAGCTTGCAGTCATCCCTGTTGCTTGTGCACCTTTTCCTACCCAAATTCTTCCTTCCAGTCAACTTTGCATTTAATATGCTTTGATACAGCACTCTGTAAACAGCCACACCTTTCAGTAATGACCCTCTGTGACTTACCCTCTTTGTGGAGGGCATCAATGTTCGTCTTCTGGATCATTGCCAAGTCAGCAGTCTTCTCCATTATTGTGGTTTCAAAGAACAAGAGATACCCGGAATTTATACTGTAGGGATGGTCATTAATTGAGACTCAAATGTAAATATTCTAATATTTTGAGATACTGATTTTTGACTTTCATGAGCTGTAAGCTCTAATCATCAAAAATAAAACAAACAAAACTTTTGAAATGTTTTACTTTACATGCAATGAATCTAAAATATATGAAAGTTTCACTTTTTGAAATAACTTACTAGAAAAAATTAACTTTCACGACATTCTAATTTATTGAGATGCACCTGTAGCCTAATAAATTCACAAAAATGTTGGCAAATCTGCTTCTTCCACACAGATATTCAGCTGGAATATTTCCATCAGTTTACAAGTGCAGATGAGCATCAGAGTATCAGGAAGAAATCTGTAAAGACTGAGTTTATTAAAGAGGACAGAGAAGAGATGAGAGATCCAGAACCCTGCAGAATCAAACACACTGAAGATACTGAACAACAAACAGGTTGGTGTTTATTTTTCTTTCTTTATTAATAGTGCTGATGGTTATAATGTTTCAAGTAGTTTTAGATTTTGTTTGTTGTAATTGGAAAATTATTTAAAGATCTTCAATAATATACCTAAATCAAATAATAAGGTACACTTTCTATGAACTGGGTACTTTTTTGCAAGAACATTGTTTATGTTAGATTAAAGTTATTCCTACAGAAACATGGGATTTGTGCCTATTATGTTTTAAAAATCATAATTCGAAAATCAAGGTACTGTACCTCATTAATGAAAAGTTGCAGGGACGTCTATATAAAATGTACTAGATGTATTTATAAAATTGCATCAAAGTATACAAATTTTGTATACCAATTGTCTACTTGCCACTGTTACATCAGGGTTCAATTTATGTCTTTTTCACTTTTTTATGTGTTACTGACAAAGGAACGGTTTTTGATTTTATTTCAGAGTTGAAAGAAGAAAATGAGGACAATAAAGAAATTAGTGAAATTGAGGACAAAAATCACTTCAAAACTGGAGAAAAACTTTTGAATTATTGTCAAAGCAAGCAGATAATATTAAGGAAAACAAGAGCCAATGAATCTTTCACCTGCACTCAGTGTGGAAAGAGACTGAAATGCAGATATAGTCTTGATGTTCACATGAGAGTTCATACTGGAGAGAAACCTTACAAGTGTTCACACTGTGACAAGAGATTCAGTCGGTCATCAAATCTGAAAACACATGAGAGGATTCACACTGGAGAGAAACCGCACACATGTGATCAGTGCGGCAAAACATTTTTGAGAGCTTCAGAACTGAAGCAGCACCTGAGAGTTCATACAAAGGAGAAGCCACATTCATGTCATTTGTGTGGAAAGAGTTTTTCACATCTACAAAGTTTGAAAATACATCATAAAAAACACACTGGTGTAGGAGAGTACATGTGTTTTGAGTGTGAGAAGACTTTTGCTACAGCGAGCCGTTTAAAACTGCATGAAAGGATTCACACTGGAGAGAAACCTTACAAGTGTTCACACTGTGACAAGAGATTCAGTCGGTCAGGAGCTCTGAAAACACATGAGATTGTTCACACTGGAGAGAAACCTTATATGTGTTCACACTGTGACAAACGATTCAATCAGTCATCAGCTCTGAAAACACATGAGATTGTTCACACTGGAGAAAAACCTTATATGTGTTCACACTGTGACAAGAGATTCAGTCGGTCAGAAATCCTGAAAAGACATGAGAGGATTCATACTGGAGAGAAACCTTACAAGTGTTCACACTGTGACAAGATATTCAGTCAGTCAGGAGCCCTGAAAAGACATGAGAGGATTCACACTGGAGAGAAACCTTACAAGTGTTCACACTGTGACAAGAGATTCAGTGTCTCATCACATCTGAAAACACATGAGAGGATCCACACTGGAGAAAAACCTTACAAGTGTTCACACTGTGACAAGAGATTCAGTGTGTCAGAAATCCTGAAAACACATGAGAGGATTCACACTGGAGAGAAACCTTACAAGTGTTCACACTGTGACAAAAGATTCAGTCGGTCAGGAGCCCTGAAAACACATGAGATTGTTCACACTGGAGAGAAACCTTACAAGTGTTCACACGGTGACAAGAGATTCAGTGTCTCATCACATCTGAAAACACACGAGAGGATCCACACTGGAGAGAAACCTTACAAGTGTTCACACTGTGACAAAAGATTCAGTTGGTCAGGAGCCCTGAAAACACATGAGATTGTTCACACTGGAGAGAAACCTTACAAGTGTTCACACTGTGAAAAGAGATTCAGTCAGTCATCAACTCTGAAAAGACATGAAAGGATCCACACTAGAGAGAAACTGTACACATGTGATCAATGCGGCAAAACATTTTTGTGGGCTTCAAACCTGAAGCAGCACCTGAGAGTTCATACAAAGGAGAAGCCACATTCATGTCATTTGTGTGGAAAGAGTTTTTCATTGCTGCAAAGTTTAAAAGAACATCAGAAAATACACACTGGTGTGAGAGATTACATGTGCTTTGAGTGTGAGAAGACTTTTACTACAGCGAGCTGTTTAAAACTGCATGAGAGGATTCACACTGGAGAGAAACCTTACAAGTGTTCACACTGTGACAAGAGATTCAGTGATTCAGGAAATATGAAAACACATGAGAGGATCCACACTGGAGAAAAACCTTATATGTGTTCATACTGCGACAAGAGATTCAGTCAGTCAGGAGCTCTGAAAACACATGAGAGGATCCACACTGGAGAGAAACCGTATCACTGCACTGCATGTGGGAAATGTTTCAATAATTCATCTGCTCTATACAGACATACAAAAAAACAATCACAGTAAGTAGATCATCTTCAGATCTTTCGGGTCTGATGCAGCGTCCTCTCCAAATGTGACACAATAATGCACCAAGCAATAGAATATCATCTGGATAAATCTGTCATAACAAGCGACATGACAAAGAAACATTATCTAAAGTTTTCAAAGTTCATCTTCATCTTTAAAACCAGCAGATTCAACTGAGATTTAGATCAACTCAAAGATGGAGTTCATCCCCAAAGATAATGTCAAAAAGTTTAGTTCTTGTATTCCATTTTATTTCGTGATAGACAGTGTGCTGTTTTATGAGTTTCAAATTATGTTCAATTGTCTTATAATGCATATAAGTCACTTGTAGTTTGCTTACTCTCTTATGACGGAAAGTAATCGTTTTTACAAACTGTTCTTGTTCAGGAAGATGAATAAGAGACTGTAACACTTTTAAGAAAGACTGAGATTTGATTTAAATTTTGTTCTTCACTGTTGTTTTAAAAATGACTAGTTATTCTTCCACTTATGATGTATTTAGGAATTGCAGATGCAAGATATAATGTCATGTAGCTTTGCAATTGATCCTTCTTTGCTTCTCTTTGTACCTGGCATTAAACTGGCTAAATTATGAAAGACTAGATAGAAGTTTAAAGGTGTCATTCAGCAGATAGAATAGGATAATCTATTAGTGGGTATTATATTTTCTAATCTTACAACAAGATTAGAAAATATTATTACTGATTATACCTGTAAATTTAATCATAGAAAGAAAAAGAATATGGTTCCATGGATAAATGTAGACATTCTGAATTTAATGAAAGAAAGCGATCATCCTTTGAAAACCTCACTTAAAACTAAATTAAATTGAGTAGTGATAGATATCGATTTACTATGTTAAGGATAGAAATTACGAAAAGCTAAAGCAGATTTTTTCCTCACTATGATAGAAAAAGCAAGAGGCAATCCTAGAATCATTTGGAATCAGTTAAAAAAATGAACAGGACAACAAAATGAAGATAAGAAAATTCTAGAACTTAAAGTAAAGGGGAAATCAATAAACAATCCAGCTGAGGTTGTAAAGATTTTTAATCATCATTTTGTTGATTCCGTAGAAACTATTACTCGTTGTTTTCCACCTGCGTATACTAATGTCTGTCCAGACAGTGGAGCCTGTTTTTAGAATAAGGCCTGTTAGTGATGTTATGAGAACAATTAGATCTCTTAAATCATCTAGAGCAAAAGACAAATATGGCTTGGATGTTGTTATGCTCAAAGAGTCTAGTTTTACCCTAATTAAACCTATTACTAAAGTTATTAATCTTTCAATTTCCCAGGGAAAATTCCCAAGTGTTTGGAATAGACTACTGTATGATTGTATTGTGTAATTATAACATTTTCTAGAATGTATTTTTAGTAAAATTTTCTTTAAGGTGACTTGTAACATCTTGTCCAGGGGTGAAAAATAGCCTTTGGCTAATTCTGGTACATTTACAGGAATGTTTTATTAATGTACAATGTCCCTGTCAAACTAAATAAATAAAAAAAAAAAAAAAGTAGCTTATCAGTGGTGACTGTCAAGTTGATGTAGATATGCAGAAATGTATGGTAAAAATCAGTTAATAATGTAATCAAACAGATGATGAACACTATTAACAGCAATGATTAAATGTTGCAATCAAACTTAAGGCAAAATTTGGTAGTTATGCTGTTTAAGGATTGGCATCATCTCTTCTCAGGTGTTCTGGATCCAGAATGAAGCTTGTGAAATTGCTAGTTACCACAGCATGCAAATCCCGATTGTAGCATGATAGAAGACTAGTTAGGTACGCAGGAGCTAAACCATTAAGGGACTTCTAAGCAAGTAGTCATATTTTGTAACTGATACTTAACTTAATAGTTAGCCAGTGCAGAGAAGTTGGGGTTGAATGATCATATTTTCTTGACCTGGTAAGGACTCTAGCCGCTGTATTTTGGACTACCTGTATATTGTTTATTGAAGATGCAGGACAACCAGCTAACAGTGCATTACAATAGTCCAGTCTAGAAGTCATGAATGCATGAACTAGCTTTTCTGCATCAGAAACAGGCAATCTTTCTAAGATGGAAGAATGCTGTTTTTGTAGCATGGTACATATAATTTTCAAAAGACAAGTTGCTGTCTACAACCCCAAATCAGAAAAAGTTGGGACAGTATGGAAAACGCAAATAAAAAAAGAAAGTAGTGATTTCTAAATTTACTTTGACTTGTATTTCATTGCAGACAATATGAACACAAAATATTTAATGTTTTGTCTGGTCAACTTCATGTCATTTGTAAATATACATCCTTTCCTGTCATTCAGACCTGCAACACATTCCAAAAAAAGTTGGGACAGGAGCAATTTAGGGCTAGTAATGAGGTCAATTGGTTAAATAATGATGTGATTTGAAACAGTTGAAGTCAACAGGTGATTGTAATTATGATTTGGTACAAAAGCAGCATCCAAGAAAGGTCTAGTCCTTTAGGAGCAAAGATGGGCCGAGGATCGCCAGTTTGCCAACAAATACGTGAGAAAATTATTGAAATGTTTAAAAACAATGTTCCTCAAAGAAAGATAGGAAGAGATTTGGATATTTCACCTTCAACAGTGCATAACATAATTAAAAGATTCAAGGAATCTGGAGGAATTTCAGTGCGTAAAGGACAAGGGCGCAAGCCTAAGCTGAACAACCGTGATCTCCGATCCCTCAGGCGGCACTGCATCAAGAATCGTCATTCATCTATAAGCGATATCACCACATGGGCTCAGGACTACTTTGGCAAACCTTTGTCAAGTACCACAATACGTATTTACATCCACAAATGCCAGTTAAAACTGTACTGTGCCAAAAGGAAGCCCTATGTTAACAGTGTCCAGAAGCGCCGTCGACTTCTCTGGGCTCGGAGGCATCTGGGATGGACCATCGCACAGTGGAAACGTGTACTGTGGTCAGATGAATCAGTATTTCAGGTATTTTTTGGGAGGAATGGACACCGTGTGCTCCGGACCAAAGAAGAAAAGGATCATCCAGACTGTTACCAGCAACAAGTCCAAAAGCCAGGGTCTGTCATGGTATGGGGTTGTGTCAGTGCCCTTGACAAAGGTAACTTGCACTTCTGTGATGGCACCATTAATGCTGAAAAGTACATAGAGATTTTGGAGCACAATATGCTGCCTTCAAGAAGATATCTTTTCCAGGGACGTCCATGCATATTTCAACAAGACAATGCAAAACCACATTCTGTACACATTACAAAGTCCTGGCTGCGGAGGAAGAGGGTACGGGTACTTGACTGGCCTGCCTGCAGTCCCGACCTGTCTCCAATAGAGAATGTGTGGCGCATTTTGAAGCGCAAAATGCGACAACGAAGACCCCGTACTGTTGCCCACCTTAAGACTTGTTTGCAGGAAGAATGGGACAAAATTACACCTGAAACACTTCATCACTTGGCGTCTTCAGTCCCTAAACGTCTTTTAAGTGTTGTGAAAAGGAATGGCAACATTACAAAGTGGTAAATGCTTTACTGTCCCAACTTTTTTTGGAATGTGTTGCAGGTCTGAATGACAAGAAAGGATGTATATTTACAAATGACATGAAGTTGACCAGACAAAACATGAAATATTTTGTGTTCATATTGTCTGCAATGAAATACAAGTCAAAGTAAATTTAGAAATCACTACTTTCTTTTTTTAATTGCATTTTCCATACTGTCCCAACTTTTTCTGATTTAGGGTTGTAAGTCACAACAACAACTGAAGACTTATCTCTTTAGGCACTACTTGACTTCATTCTAAACTTGTTCTTAACAAAAAAAAAAAAACACTTTCCCTTTATCTTTCTCTCCTTCCCTTGCTAGCTTGTACTTATTTGAACAATGACTGAGACTTGGTGTTACGAGCAGTTCTTCTGTCTGATTGCCTCTTAAAGATGAATCGCTTTATGTATTCCCCAATTGTAAGTCGCTTTGGATAAAAGCGTCTGCCAAATGACTAAATGTAAATGTAAATGTATTGTATTTTCATAATCGTTGGAGGCCGAAATCGAAATCGAAACTGAATTTCGATTAATTGCACAGCCCTATATTAGACACATGAAAAAAGAAATCCCAGGTTCCCATTACTTCTCTTTCTTTGCACTGAGCAATGTACTGACATAAACCTGTTTACATTTTTGCACAAAGGGCAGCTCTTCTTCTGAAAATGCAAAATGTAATACAAACAAATGTAATACAAACAAATGTGCCTCTCTGTGCCCACATACTGTATTTTGATGAAGCTAAATTCTGAATAAAACTGTTTTCATTGGTATATTTGACTGTTTCTGTTGTCAGACAACGGAATGAATATGAAATAGTGACTGAAACGCGATCCATTAAGACATAACCAGCTCTCCCTTCCAAGATGTTAATCTGCACAAAAATCCTAATAATCGCACCGTCGTCTGATGAAATCAAATACACATAAGATAAAGACAATAGCTGTGCTGTGATTTCGGCTATACTTGCATGTAAAATTAGAGAAGCAACATAATATCTGTGTAACAGACTGTGTTTAATTGAATTAAAGCGCTGCTCCTCTCTGCCACTCGCTGAACAGAAACTGAGCAGATGCACAGAGAGAGGGAGAGCGAGAGAGAGAGAGGTATGTGCGCGCGCTGGGAGAGCAAGACCTCACGCTCGTGCGGCCGTACCGGCGATTCTCAGAAACTAAGTTAGGTTTGGACGGTTTTTTGAAGGGAAAAAAGTCGCTAAAGGGGTCTGCACTGTTGCTAAGTTGGCAACACTGTGCATCTCCATTTCTCCAACTACGGGTTGAGCCATGGGTCAAACAGAAAATACGCGCTGCATTAATCGCGCGTTAAAAAAATTAGTGCTGTTAAAATTAATTTGCGTTAACGCATTATTAACACATTAACTTTGACAGCACTAATATATATAAAGGAAATGCAAAAAGTGTTGGAACTGTCCCCACTCTCCCCTATAGATGAAGAAAAATCACTCACAGTTCTTGAATGGAAAACGTTCAGATAATCTTAAATACTGAAAGCACTCTGTTTGTTGTTTGTATGTTTCTATGCTCCTCTTTGTGGTGGTTGAGGAGAGACCCCCCACATGATTGTAAAGCGCTTTGGGTGTATGGCAATACACAATAAAAGCGCTATATAAATGCATCATTCATTCTTTGTTTTGACGTTATATTAGTTAAAAATTCTTAACATACAACTGTTTTAAAAAAAAAACTATTTGTAATTATTTTAAAAAGTACTTAATTATTTATTGTATATGTAAATGTAAGGATTTTAAGATTCTCAAGTCGGTAAACTAATTCATTAATGAGGGGGAAAAAAGTAGATAAAGAATCGTTCTGGAATCGGATCGTGACTCACAGAATCGGATCGTGAGGTGACTAAAGATTCTCTCTCTCTCTCTATATATATATATATATATATATATATATATATTGTAATGAACTAATCATTTACATTGTTTAATTTAGCTCTTTTGTTTAAGCTTTATTTTAGCTTTAGGGAATCTTACGATTTGATATGATCAATTGATATTAATCAAAACGTCCTTATTTAACACTCGTCCAGCGAGTTATTAAATTTCAGTATATCTGATAAATTGTTTATTCTCGTGGCCACAATATAATAATTCAGAATTATTTAAATAACCGTATGACAGTTATGAGCATATAGGTAACTTGATCTGAGCACGATTTGATTTGAATATTACACTCAGAATACAGAACACTTCTCTATAAATCAAACAAGAGTTTATTTGCTATCTTACTACAATACATGAACTAAGCTAAATAACATAAAACAAAATACATACACACACACATACACACAGGCAATTAATTTAACTGAGAATGATTACAATCTAGCACTGTTCTATTTCCACACGATTTGACTCGTGTCGATCATCAAATGGAGAACTATCTTAATTTTACTTTAGAGATAGATACAACCAGTTCAGCAGAATAAAGGTTTTGTTTGGGTTACTTGCTTTTAAGTTGAAATGGTCGCTGATCGAGGGAACCCCGCGTTTCCCGGATGTTGGAAACCCCGCGTGTTGTCACTCTTGGGGATGCCCTTCTGTGGTTGTTGGTTTGCTCGGTGTTGTTTAATGCTTCAAGGAAGTCTGTTTCGATTTCTTATGGCTTTAGATGTTGAAGTTCCTTTCGCGTAGCTTCAGACTTTCTTCAGAGATTTGACGTTGGTTCACTCTTCAAACTCGGCCTAGATGTTACAGGCAGCGAGCTTTTGGAGTAGCCCCAGTTTCAAAGGAGCGCGCGATTTCCGAGCAGAACAGAGAGAGAGAAAGAGAGCAGCTGGGAGTCCGTTTTAGACCGGAGAATTTGGTCCCTCCCACTAGATGCTCTTCCAATGAAATAGGTCTTGAAGGGCGGAGCTCCGCCTACACAAGGCTTCTTCCGGTGCATACATTATCTGCCTATTCACGTTGTCACATGAAGAAAATATCTTTTAACACGTTCTAATCACACATTATTATACTCAATATTAACTTCCCATGCACACCAAATTCTTGCATTTGTCCTGACCGTTAATATGAAACCAAATATAAGGTATGTGACATACATTAATAGCTTTCATGCTAAAACTAACTCAAAAGGGTTCTATTTAAAGATTAGAAACAACACATCATGTATATGACGCTATAAATGTAGTCCTCACTTTACGGGAGAAAATTATACCTCAAAAGATTATAAAAACATACCATTGATTACAATGACACAGTCAGCTTATAAATGACATAAAATACACATTGATATATTTTGTAAAATATATTGTATATATTGCTTTTGATAACATAGCTTGAATAGCAGTAGTGACTACTATCAATTGTCCTTTTGGAACACTTTATAAAAGTCTTTGAGTCTTTTTAGCAAAGTCAATAAACAGAAACAAGCTGGAAGGTTCTGTTCCTTGACCAAGAAGGGATATTGAGGGGTGTTTCAGTTTGGAATGTGAGAGGAACGGGAGGTCAGGAAAGTCACTGTCCAGGTCATGAGAATGTCACGTTTGTGGGGGTCTGGTCTTCCTTAGCTTGAACGTCTGTCGTAAAACGTCTTTTCGTGTTGATAAAAATCATTGAATTATGCGTTAACGACCAGAGGATCCATAAAGTTTGTCGTTTTGACCATTGCCAGATGTTTACCTCAAAGCTCTCCTATTTTGAGAGGTTTCTTTTAGATGATAACCCAAAGGCATGGCAGGAAATTGGCCAGCCAGTTGGGTGAGGTGCTCTTCCTCTGTCAATTTTTATGACTTGCAGATAGAGACGAACGTTTCTTTAAGCCTGAGGAATTTTGTGGTTGCACTTAGTGTGTGTGTGTGTGTGTTCTTTCCTCCACACAGGTCCTACATATATATATATATATATATATATATATATATATATATATATATATATATATATATTATTTTTTATTTATTTTTGTATTTTTTTTGCATTGGTTCATATTAATAACAACAAAGATAAAATAAAAAAATAGCTATATTGTGATTATTAATCTAGTAATGATTATTACGAAAGGAATTGGGTGGAAAGAATTAATGTTGCTAGGTGATTTTGCTTTGGAACCTTCAGAAAACTTTAAATCAGTTTTTCTCAAAATGGTCTTTGCTAACTTTATCGAATTCAAACGGGTGTAGCGCAGTCATTTTTCGTCCGATTCTAACAACTCATATATCATTTTGAAGGTCTTTTATTGGAGAATGTAATTAAAAAGTGACAACATTTTTTTTTTATTATTTGTTCATCTTGACTCATTTTGCCAGCACTGGTCACAAATGGTGAAATCTCTATACAAGTAATTCAGAGAACAGGTAAACCTTGTTCATTGTTGCCATCATCTGAAGTCTTTGTCAGTGTTGGCATCTTCTGAAGTCTTCACACGCCAGGCTGGATCCAAACTGGAACTGGTGTAATCTCTAGTAACCATGGGATGGACATCCCAAGATATAAACAGGAAACCAAAAGGAGAAAGATCAGAATAGCTGCTGTTCATATTATTGCAGACAAAAGATTATTTATTTCATCACATATAATTGAAGTGCAAGGTTATGAGATGTTCTGTGTGAATGTTAAAATGTAATTGATTGCTGTGAACAAAGCTGAATTTTCAGTATCATTACTCCAGTCTTCAGTGTCACGTGATCTTTCAGAAATCATTCTAATATGCTGTTTTGTTGGTTTTGATTGCGTCTTATGTCCTCATTTGTAAGTCGCTTTGGATAAAAGCATATGCTAAATGACTAAATAAATAAATATGCTGATTTTACCAAAGAAACATTTCTGATAAATGGGTCATTCAATAGAAATGTCCATTTTTCTGTCCCTAGCCTCTACAGAAATATAACACTTGAAAAAGACTTTAGGGTTACAATTTTTTATATATATATTTTAAAATGAAAAAATGTGTTATTTGAACAATTACACCTTCTTGAGCCATCAATGTGGCAACATTTGTTTTTAATTAATTATAAAGAATTCCAAGCTCCACAAAACTGCTTGTCCCCACAGCCATGTACAGAGGGAACGTGCTTTATTTTGAGGTCAAAAACAGGTTTTTCTACATTTAAAAGGCAATAATGTATTCATAACTGTCAAATATATGATGTAAATGACACAAAAAAACAAAATAAATATTATAAAATATACAGTATAATGAAATTAGTGGACCCTGAAGTTGTGTCACTGGTGTTACCGCTTAACAAAAATAATTTATTTTGAAATAAAAATCACACTAATGACATCACTTGACTTCCTTCTTCCTATTCACTGAAGATCTATGAAAAAAGGCCCATGATAAGTCCACTGTCTCTTTTCAGTTATCAGAAATGTTCTCATTTATCTCATGATTTCATACAAAGCTTTTAGCTGAAATCACTGGTATGACCTACTTTATTGTCAGGGAATTGTAAAAAAAAAACTAGAATACAAATGGATTAAACTACTTAATTTAGTGAGTACACAATTGACAACATGTGGTTTGATACCTTGCAGCAGACATTTTGCAAAATGTATTTTTCATGAAATCTGTCACTGGTGTTACTGTCACTAGTGTTACCTTCTTTATGGGTAACACCAGTGAAGATCAGTTTATGTTTATGTTCCTTTACTAACTGCTTTCACTAATTGCCAATTGTATGTCAAATGTAAAAATTTAGGCTCATCTACTAATTATAGCTGAAGAATAAGTGTCTTTGGTCTAATGTATGTCATGGTGATTCATTGTGTCACTGGTGTTACTGTGTTTTTTTTCTGTCACATTACATTAAATGTGTCACATGTGGCATGATAATAATTTTACATCCATTGAATTCTGCTTCACTCAAGAGTTAAGATTTAAAAGATTGCATCATTACTTGTTTATAACTGTTTTTTTATATATATATTTTTTCTTTTGAAGTAATGTGGCAGATGAACGAATTTGTTGTGGCGAGAGTTCAGAGACCTTGTTCAAAAATCCAAATATGTTGTCCAGTTCTTTGTAGGCCTCACATCTCTTGCTTACTTCTGCAACAAGTTTATCAATGATGACATTAAAAACATTGACAACAAATTTATATCTACCTGACATTGCAATGTCACAATCTGGTCCTGACAACTCGTCTGCTTGTTTCTTGCGCCGCCTGGTTCTCTGTGTGTCTGCCTTGTAGTTTTGTGTGACACTTTGTGACATTTTCTTTGCTCTCTCCTCAAACATGTCAAACTGATCATGAAGACCAGAGATGACGTCTCTTAGTGATGAAATGAGCTCATGTGCTTGTGAGAGGTCCATTTCCACTTTTTGCAGGTACTCACTGACATGTTGAAACCGCCTTAGAATAGCGTCCCACATAGTAGTGAGGAAAGCCACCTCAAGATTGTCCATTTGGTTATGGAGAGTTTCTGCCTCACTGCGTGTAGTCATATTTTGGTTTTCATCTTCTAAAATTGTTTTAAGAGTGCCATGAATGCGTTCATAGTTTATAATACAATGCGTGTAATGCCTGGGGATGTGCTGACCATCTTGTCTCTGATAAAGATTTAAGTGTCTCTATTCTCCCTCTGTCATTGCACTGTAGTCCAGCAGTTAGAATTCGCCAACGCCATGTAGACATTGAGAAAAAGTTGAAAAGATTCTGAATAAAAGCAAAAAACCCATTTGTCTCTAGGCAACAGTCTACTGTATTTACTCCGACCAAGTTTAAAGAATGAGCAGCACACGGAACCCATTCTGCCAATGGGTTGATCTCCCGTATGCGAGCCTGGACTCCTTTATACAAGCCAGCCATGTTGCTGCCATTGTCGTAACACTGACCTCGGCAGTTTTGTATGTCAATGCCCATTTCATTCAAAACTTCAATGACTGAATTAAAAATGGATTTGCCAGTGTGACTTGTTATTGGCAAAAAGGTTACAAACCGCTCTTGAACCACACCCTCAGGTGAGATGTAGCACATAATGACAGTCAGTTGATCAGTATGTGCAATATCTGGAGTTGAGTCGACACTTACAGCAAAATACTTTTGATTATGCCAGTTTGGCACAAACTTTTGCCAGTTTGATTATGTTAATTATTTCTGATTAATTTCACAAATTCTTCACAAGTAGTGGTTGACAAGTATGACGGTGTGCCTCTACTGGCATTTCCAAAGCGAGCAATGTGATCACTGAGAAATGGATCAAATTGACTAATCAATTCGAGCAATCCTAAGTAATTGACATTGTTTTGCTGACCAAAAACATGCGTCTCCCCTCGAAATGCGAGTCCACGCTCAGCTAGGAACTTCACAACAGCCACAACCCTTTGGAGTACACTAACCCAGTAGTGGCATTCTGTCTGAAACTGTTCTCGTAGTTCATTGTCAATCTGTCCTTTCTGTGCGGTTCGACATGCCCAAACATACATACACCTGTGATGTGATTCAGAACTCTCATGCTCAGCCACACGCTGTTGCGCATGCTTCCAGTCATTAAAGCCGCAGGAGGAAAATGGGGAATCTCTTGCTTGGCAGCGGCTCAGCTCTGGCAGTGTGCTCCCTAAATCTTTGGGGACTTTGTTTGAAACTATTTACGTTGACGAAATAGAGCAAAATCAGGAAATATTGTTAAAGTCAGACAATGTAAGCCCCTTAATATTAACTTCTTAATATTGCAAATGTGACTGAAATGGTCGCATTGTAGAGCCCTGAAAGGCATACGCAACTTTTCTTTATCAATATAGCCTATAACAAGAGTACTTTATTTGTTTGTTAATATGTAGGATATTCCTATTTAATTACATCTATGCAGAATCGTTCACATCAGCATCGTGATATGGATCATAAAAAAATGATTATACACAGCTCCAGTGTGTAGTGGCTACTGCAAACTCAACTATTTTAAGATGAAAAACGAGTTAATTAGTTGACTAATTACAGTGGCATGCAAAAGTTTGGGAACCCCTTGCAGAATCTGTGAAAATGTGAATAGTTTTAACAAAATAAGAGAGATCATACAAAATGCATGTTATTTTTTATTTAGTACTGTCCTGAGTAAGACATTTTACATAAAATATGTTTACATATAGTCCACAAGACAAAAAATAGCTGAAATTATTCAAATAACCCCCTTCAAAAGTTTGGGAACCCTTGGTTCTTAATACTGTGTGAGGTTACCTGGATGATCCACGACTGTTCTTTTGTTTTGTGTTGGTTGTTCATGAGTCCCTTGTTTGTTCTGAACAGTTGAACTGAGCACTGTTCTTCAGACAAATCCTCCACGTTCTGTAGATTCTGCAGTTTTCCAGCATTTTTGCATATTTGAACCCTTTCCAGCAGTGACTGTATGATTTTGAGATCCATCTTTTCACACTGAGGACAACTGATGGACTCAAACACAACTATTAAAAAAGGTTCAAACATTCACTGATGCTCCAGAAGAACACACGATGCATTAAGAGCCGGGGGGTGATTAATGTAAGTTTTCCTCAATTTTGAGTATGAATCACTATTGAATTCTTGTTACAAACTAAAAAGATGTTTGCACCAAAACAAAACTACATAGGAGAAAAGAAGAGTGTGATGTAAATATCCTTGTTATAGAAATATGACACATAATAAAGCTATTCTAAGGTCATATGTAAGTGAGGTAAAACAACAACAACAGCATATTTCTAAACATGATTCTGGCATTTGACTCGTGACATTACCATTCAAAGATTTTGGGATCCATAAAATGCCGTGAAGTGGGCCTATTTGTTTTCTCATTTACAGTGTACCAAATATAGGCTACTTTATACACTTTTGTTTAATCCAAAATGTTGCTTATGTATTAAAGGAACACTTTCATCCACGTGTGTGGTCTTGGATTCCTGTTCATTTTGTAAATATAAGTCAAACAGTTTGAAGAATCACACAAGGGTAGATTAAAAATGATTAGTCCACAGATATAAGTTTATTTCAGCTGTTGCACTCAAAAGATAACAATAGTAGACAGTTTTAAAGCATTGCAAAGTAAGCTACAGCACAACAAACTGAAATCAATACAACTAGCTGAGGTTTGCTGTGCTTTATCCTAACATTACACAAATAATGCCTGCAATCATTCAGTAAGAGAGGACTGCACAAATATATTCCATTAAACCTGCTGAGATACAAGGAGCGTATAAAGTTGCGCTGCAGGGGCGAGTCTCAGCCTCTCCAGGAGAAATCGAAACACGCAACAAGGAAAATCAGCATGCTAAGGTAAAAATTCAAAATGAAAAGGTTTTATATTTAAAATACAGTTAGTTACATCACACAACATTTCAATTACGACTATTTAATAATTCAATAAACAGATCAATAAGCAAGTTAGGTCACTTACATTTTATTAGGCGGAACCACAGCGCATCTCACAGCAACCAGTTGATTCATTGCCCATGCATAAACATCTGACGAATCAGCCATCTGAACGAATCGTTTGCATGGACAACTCAATGACTCACTCATTAAACGCTCACTACTGGCACTTTAATTTAGTCTAAAAGTATAATTTTTAATTATTCTTTAATTTCCACCATTTCCTGCTTGTATATTCAATAAAATTTAAAAACAATTATTCAATTCAGTTGGGTTGTATTTATCCCAGCATATTTTAGAGTGTGTGTGTGTGTGTGTATGTATGTATGTAAAGCCCAACACCATAGAGCTCCCCCCCACAGATCAAATCTCAGTTTAACCCCTGCATATACATATAATCCTTGCTACTGTATTGCGTCAGGCTAACCAAAACTTGTCAGAGCACTTGCATATTATTGCTCTTTTGTTGGTTTTGATTGCTTCTATTGTCCTCATTTGTAAGTTGCTTTGGATAAGTGTCTGCTAAATGACTTAATGTAATGCAAATAAATGATCAATTACTTTTTTCACTGTGACCAAAAATGACAATCTCTTCTAAGTTTATATCGCTCTAAGCATGAAAAAAATGCAAGTGATCGCTCTGTGGACCCATGGGAGTTAAGCAAACAAACATCTTCAAATATCTGTAGCCATTTGAAATTAGAGGCACTTTTTGCATTTTATTCATTATTCAAACTAAGATGTTACATACATGTTGCATGAGAAGTTGTTTTGATTCAAATAAGATTGTGTAACAATGAGATTTAAAGCAAAAACTGAATGGTTTTTGCTGGTGAAGAGGGAAAAAAATTGAGTAGGCTATATTTTATAGTTATAGCCTATATAGACTACAATTCACAAATCATTTTGTGAAAGAAACACTTTATATTTTAAATGATCATTAGGCCAATTGCCGCTTTTTTTTAGCTAATTTTTTTGCAATGATTAATTTTAAATCTAGCTTAAATCAAGGTTTATCTAAATTATTTTGCACCAAACTTTAAACCTTTAAAAATAAGCAGGTTTACATTTTAACCCATCATTTTGATCCTGGATTTAAGTAATATTTGCATCATAACTTTAAACTCAGATTTAAATCTTGATTATGGATTAACTTTAAACTTAATGGAGGTTTCAATAAAATAAAATGCACATGCAATTAAAATATGCAACTGATTGAACAAAAACAGTGGAGATCTGACAAAAAAAAAAAAAGGGCTAAAAATTTTTTTAAAATGAAAGCACATCGAGTTGGCAAAGCTGCGAGGGTCGTGGCGGGATGTGGATCTGTCACTCATGGTGCACCTCGGTGTCAGACAAACAAAAGAAGTGAGGAATATGTTTAGCATTTAACAGCAGCGGTCACAGTGATGATGAGGCGAGCACCAGTGATCGCGGCCGCACCTCTCGTCTCTAATGCCCACTCCGTGTGTCTGCTGGGCGGCGATCAAACGGGCAGAGCAGCGGTTTTCACAAGCGGAGATAGCTACTAGACGAATCATGTCATTTTTATTTTTATATTTTTCTTATCTCGGTTCTTTTGTCGTAAGTTATGCTATTACTCCATTAATTTATACTAGCATATACTGTATATCAAGCGCTCCCTGAACGCAGCCTCTGGCTTATTGCCAGTCAAGCGCAAACACGCTGCAGCCGTCTAGAGTGATAACGACGCTGATCTGATCAAGTCTTTCTGAGTCACGGGGCTCAAGTCCAAGTCAAGTCTCGAGTCATTGCTGTCAAAGTCTAAGTCAAGTCTCAAGTCTTCTTTAATTATGTCGAGTCGAGTCGCAAGTCATCAAATTTGGGACTCGAGTCCGAGTCCACACCCCTGCTAGCTCCTTTCATCAAATTTGAGTCAGCATTAATAGCAGAGTGGAAATGAGCTGTACAAATGCCCTTGTGGGTGGAAATGTTTTGCCATCAAGG